>PITA01007691.1:0-89685 GCA_004023965.1 Spilogale gracilis
CGGTCCCTCTTACTTGTTTCTACCTTTTTGCCGATGGTCCTTGTCTCCCATGGTGATCCAAAAGTGCGAAATATCACATTTCAGGCTGATTTCATGGGTGTTCACGGTGGTCCTGTAGTGTTTTTTTTGCTGGAATTCAGCTTTCTTCAGGGAACTCCCCGACATGCGGTCACCTGGCCTTCCGCCATCTTGAACTCCCATCTTGCATTTTTTTGCCCCCACGCCAACCTAAGTAGAATTTAAAACTAGATGGAACAAAAAACTAGTTGGAAAAAAAAACTAGGGGGGAAAAGGGAGATGGCTTACTCAAAAAGGAATTAAAGATAATTTAAGAAAGGGTCAATTGACAAAGGTGTGGACAGAGGGAACATTAAGGAGATGGAGAAGCACCTTGAATCTAGCAATAGTAGACAGCCATCGCAACCTCTTGGACAGAAAGTGGAGTGGGTAAGAGAAGTTACCAGAACATTGGAAAACTTGTAGCCATAAGAGTTACTGCTGAATAGGAGGGATCAGAATTTTTATAGATATAAATAAGATTATTCTACAATGTATATGGAAAGGCAAGGAGCAAGAATAGCTACAATAATTCTGAAAAAGGATAAAGTATATTTATTCTATAGCAATCGCAGTACATATCATATAGCCATAAGACTTACTATACAGGGGTGCCTGGGTGGCTCAGTTGGTTGGGCGACTGCCTTCGGCTCAGGTCATGATCCCGGTGACCCGGGATCGAATCCCACATCGGGCTCTCTGCTCGGCAGGAAGCCTGCTTCTCCCACTCTCACTCCCCCTGCTCGTGTTCCCTCTCTGGCTGTGTTTCTCTCTGTCAAATAAATAAAATCTTTAAAAAAAAAAAAAAAAAAAAAAAAAAAAAAAAAAAAAAAAAAAAAAAAAAAAAAAAGACTTACTATACAACTATACAATGGCAATCAAGATTGTGTGGTATTGGCAGAGAGATAGACACATTGATCAATGGAACAAAACAGAACAAGGCCACACTTTGAGTTATACACTTCTGTAATGTATCCATAAAAACACACTCAATTGACTTTTAACAAAAGCAATTCAAAGAAAGAAAGATGGCCTTTCAGCAAATGGCGCTGGAGCAATTGGATATCTCGATTTCCATAGTTTAAAAAATTATCTTTGATGTAGTTTAATACCTTCAACAAAATCAATTCAAAATGGAGCACAAATTTAATGTTAAACTATAAAAATTCTAGAAAAGAATAGAAAAGAATCTTTGGGATCTAGAGCTAGGCAAAAAGTTCTTAGACTTGACACCAAACTTAAGATTCATAAAAGGGAAAATTTATCAATTGAATGTAATCAAGATTCAAAATTTTACTCTGTGAAAGACTTTATTAAAAAGTTGAAAAGGTAATTTACAGTGTAGAAGTAAATATTTGCAAACCATATACCCAACAAAAGACTAGTATACAGAATATATAAAGAACTCTCAAAAGTCAGTAGAAAAAAATCCATGAAATTAGAAAATGGACAAAAGATATAAAAGATATTTTACTGAAGAGGGTATACATATGGTAAATAAGCACATGGTAACATAGTCAACACCATTAGCTATCAGAGAAGTACAAGTTAGAACCACAGTGAAATATCACCACATCCCTATTGGAATGGTTAAAATAAAAAATAATGACAACATAAATTCTGGCAAAGATGTGAAGAAACTGGATCACTTACGTGTTGCTGGTGGAACTGTAAAATGGTCTAGCCACTCAGGAAAACACTATCAGTTTCTCAAAAGGCTAAGCATGCAACTACTACAAGACTGTGGTAATGTTTGAAACTGTAATCCTGGTCATTTTCCTCAGAGAAAAGACAATGTCCATTAGCACAAAAACCTGTACATGAATGTTTAGTGCAGCTTTATTTTTAATATCCCAAACTGGAAACAGCTTAGATGTTCTTCAGTGAATAAACTGGTGGTAGTGCTTCCATATGGTGGAACACCACAAAGCAGTAAAACGAAATGAACTAGTGACACCTGCAATAGTCTGGGTAAACCAACCTAGAGTTACGTCCAGTGAAAAGCCAATCCTCATATGTTGTACACTGTGTCATTTCATTAATATAATATTTTGAAAATGACAAAATTATAGAAACAGAACAGATGAGTGGTTGGCAGAGATAAAGAAGTTGGTGGCAGGGGCGCCTGGGTGGCTCAGAGGGTTAAGCTTCTGCCTTCCGTTCAGGTCATGATCTCAGGGTCCTGGGATTGAGCCCCCCATTGGGCTCTCTGCTTACCAGGGAGCCTGCTTTCCCCTCTCTATGCCTGCCTCTCTGGCTACCTGTGACCTCTCTGTCAAATAAATAAATAAAATCTTAAAAAAAAAGTTGGTGGCAGTAGAGAGAAGTGGCTGTGGTTATAAAACGGCAACATGAGGACGGGGTGCCTGGGTGGCTCAGTTGTTAGGTGTCTGCCTTCGGCTCAGGCCATGGTCCCGAAGTCCCAGGATCGAGCCCCACATCAGGCTCCCTGCTCAGCAGGAAGCCTGCTTCACCCTCTCTCACTCCCCCTGCTTGTGTTCCCTCTCTAGCTGTGTTTTTCTCTGTCAAATAAATAAATAAATAAAGTCTTTAAAAAAAATAAAAGGGCAATATGACAGATCCTCCTGGACCTAGAAATATCTTGTGTCTTGATGTATCAATGTTCAATATCCTGGTTGTGACATTGTACTATAGTTTGGCAAATGTTACCATTGAGGTAAACTGGGTACAGCATATATGGGATCTCTCTGCATTACTTTTTACAACTTCCTGTGAATCTGCAAGTTTTTCGAAATAAAAAATTTCATTTAAAAAACATTAACAGGAGGCACCTGGATGGCTCAGTCATTAAGCATCTCCCTTCAGCTCAGGTCATGATCTTGGAATCCTGGGATTGAGTCCCGCATTGGGCTTCCCGATCGGTGGGAAGCCTGCTTCTCCCTCTCTCACTTCCCCTGCTTGTGTTCCCTCTCTAGCTGTGTTTCTCTCTGTCAAATAAAAAAAAATCTTAAAAAAAAAAATTAACGAAAAGCCAAAGTACGTGATCTCATGGAGTTTACAATCTAGGTGGGGAATAGATATTTTTTTAAACATTACAGAAGAGTATAACTCAAAGTGTGGTCTTGTTTAGTTATACTGGAAAGCTTGACATTTGAGATTAGTTATAAAAAGTAAGTTATTGAAGTGGAGCGGGTTATTGGAGATCTTCCAGAACTGAAGGAAGAACACATGTAAAGACCCAGGAAAGGGAAGAACCATGGCACATTAATGGAAAGAAGGCTGAGTGGCCAGAGCATTGAACCAAAGGAGATGGAATGATGTCTATTGATGCTGAGCCATTAGGCCAGTCAAGTAGAGGTTTGTAAGCAAGTAGCTTTCAGATTTTGGTCTTTTAGAGCAGTGGAAACACATGAAAGGTTTTAAGCAGGAGAGCAACTTGCTCAGAATGTTACTTTTAAAAGGCCACTTTCACTGCATTGTGGATAATGGATTAGGGAGGAAAAGGAAGAGCAGTCAGGAAGCTAGGTCTAGGTATCAGATGATAAATCTGGGATTTGATTATAACAGTAAAAACAGAAAGAAGTGTGGATATGTTTGAAAAGTATTTAAAGGCAGACTTTAGGGGTGCCTGGGTGTCTCAGATGTTAGGCATCTGTCTTTGGTCCTGGTCATGGTCCCAGAATCCTGGGATTGAATCTCACGCTCCCAGCTCCATAGGAAAAGCCTGTTTCTCCCTTTACTGCTCCCCCTGCTGTGTTCCCTCTCTCGCTGTCTCTCTCTCTGTCAAATAAATAAAATATTTAAAAAAATAAAATAAAGGCAGAATTCATAGGACCTGACACTGGATTGGTGTTGAAAAGAGGTTGTCAAAACCATTCCAAGATTTCAGGCTTTTCTAGCTAGATAGGTGGTAGTGTCTTTCTCTGAGATAAATATTAATGTTTTACAGAAAAGATCTTGAATTTAGGTTTCTATATTTGATTTTGTGGTGCCTTTGAAATATATAGGTGCAGAGGTCATAGAGGCAATTGTATATATAAATTTGAACCTCAGAGAATGATTTGGGTTGGTGGTATGAATTGAGTGTTTCTGAGGAAATGGACACAGGTGACATCACATAGGGAAAGAGTTTTGAGTAAGACCGGACTGCAAGGTGTTGGTTAAGCATCTGCCTTCTGCTCAGGTCATGATCCCGGGTTCTGGGATCAAGCACGGTGTTGGGCTTCCTGCTCAGCGGGGAGTCTGCCTCTCCCTCTGCCTTTCCCCCTACTCCTGCTCTCTCTTTTTCTCAAACAAATAAATAAAATCTTAAAAAAAAAAAAAGACCAAACCACAAGACTGAAACTTGGGAAACAAAAACATTTAAAGGCTGGATAGGGAAAAATGAGTCAAGAAAAGAAACTTAGCCATATGATCTGAGAGGTAGGAGGAACACCGAGAGAATATAATATGAAAGAAACTAAGGAGAATTTCAAAGAGTATTTAATACGGAGTAATGCTGTTGAGATCTATTTAAGATAAAGACTGAAAATGCCTTGGATTTAGTTTCATTGAGGTCTTTGGTGACCCTAGTAAGAGCTGTTTGGTGGATTAAAGGGAAAGGAAGGCAGATTAACTTATTAAGATCTATCTAAAAAAAAAGTAAAAAAAATCTATATAATATGCTGAATGACAGATAAGAACATTAGGATAAATTTCAGTTATTGAATATATATTTTATATAGCTATCATTAGGTACTACATAATAAATAATAGTTACTATTATTTCCACTATTCAGATAAAAGAGCTAACTTCCAGAGATTTTAATATCACACACTATTATTTAAAATCAAGATTTGCTCCTGTCCTCAACAAAATGCAGCCTCTCTAAATGAAGACACTGTCAGGTAAGAAAAGATTTATTTTTCCATTGTTTTTTTTTTTTCTCACAGTTTTTTACATAAACTGGAGCAAAATGTATGACCTTTGAGCATCTTAGAATTTAGGCTTATTCTATCAGGGAAATTCAAATCAAAACCACACTGAGATACCACCTTACAACAGTCAGAATGGCCAAAATTAACAAGTCAGGAAACAACAAGTGTTGGAGAGGCTGCGGAGAAAGGGGAACTCTTTTACACTGTTGGTGGGAATGCAAGCTGGTGCAGCTGCTTTGGAAAACAATGTGGAGTTTCCTTAAAAAATTAAAAATAGAGCTACCCTATGACCCTGCAATTGCACTACTGGGCATTTACCCCAAAGATACAGAGGTAGTGAAAAGAAGGGCCATATGTACCCCAATGTTCATTGCAGAGATGGCCACAATCACCAAACTGTGGAAAGAGCCAAGGTGCCCATCAACAGATGAATGGATAAAGAAGATATGGTACATATATACCATGGAATACTATGCCTCCATCAGAAAGGATGAATATCCAACTTTTGTAGCAACATGGACTGGATTGGAAGAGATTATGCTGAGTGAAATAAGCCAAGTAGAGAAAGTCAAGTATCATATGGTTTCACTTACTTACGGTGCATAAAGGGTAACCTAAAGGACAGTGGGAGAAGGAAAATAAATGGGAAGTAGGGTGATCCAGGGAGAGAAACGAAACAACAGAGACTTTGGACATAGGAACAAACTGAGGGATTTGGAGGAAGGGGGCTGGGGGGATGGGAGAGCCTGGTGGTGGGTTCTGAGGGCACCTATTGCATGGAGCACTGGATGTGGGGAATGGGGAATGAATCTTGGAACACTGGAAAAAAAATTTAAGTAACAATAAAAAAAGGAAAAAAATATAAAATTTTGCATTAAAAATTTTATAAATCATTTTGTCTAGCTTAATTGATGACAGCTGGAGTCTCATACATGCTTCTCCAGTTTTTTGCTATGTTATTTTAGATGAAGTGTATATAGAAAAGTTGACTTCATTGGGATATATAGGTGAGAAAGAAGTATTTTCAGATAATTTTGGCTCTTGGATACACTGCCAAAATTCAACTAATAGTAGTTTCTTAATGATTTAGTTGCACCATGGAGTATGAAATTCTGTGAGTGAACTCTTCCTGTTCTGTTCTATTAAAATCCATTGATTTTTCTTGCAAAAAAATAAAGAATTTAGGCTTATTGAATAAAAATGAATTTAATTAGGGAAAATGTCAAACATACACAAAATTGTAGAGAATTGCACAAGCAATTACCCATCAGTAATTATCACCCCATAGCTTTTCTTGTTTAAAGCATACCTTTAGCCATTATGCTCCTTCACTGCTCCTGCCCTCACCGCCCCAACAGATTACTTCAAGGCAAATCCGAGAAAAAGATCTTTCTAAAATCAATCCAATTTTTTTTTTCAAAGCTATTTTGCCTGCTATAAACTTCCACAGGGCTTTCAAACATCTGATTAAAGCTACATGGTAGTTCAAATATAAAAGCAGGGAATAAAATTGCAACTGAAAATTAATATGAATTTAAAAAAAATATATCTTATTTTTTAGAACAGTTTTAAATTCACAGGAAATTTTCCACATGCCCTCTGCCTCTTGCCAGAGGCAATTGCATGTGGCAGAGGGCATGTGGCCCTCCACATCGTCTCCCACAGAATGGTACATTTGTTATGACTGGTGAACCCACACTGACACATCATTATCCTCTAAAAGTTATATTAGGGTGCACTCTTCCTGTTGTATTTTCTGTGGTTTGAACAAATTTGTAATGACATGTATCCACTATTATGTATCATACAGGTAGTTTCACTGCCCTCAAAGTCCTCTGTGTTGCACTTATTCTTTCCTCTCTCTCAAAGTTATGTAAATTTTGATGTTACTTTTTCACTTCCAACAGATGCAAAGAACCATTTAACTGATTTTAAAACAACAGGTGACTCAGCTAAACTGATGTTTGCTGACATTTCACTGACCCTTTTCTGCCAGTTGTTTACTGTAATGAAATGATAAGACAGAACTCATACATTCCTAAATGCAATAGTTTATTTTTAATTTATAAAGACACGGGTTTGGTGATTATTTATAGAAATCAGATAATGCAAATACTAACTAAAAGATTTGTATTTTTTCTAGACATGTTCCCTACATCTTAAACATCACAAAAGTCTCTTGGAAATCGCTTGCCCTTGGGCTCCCATGAACTCATGGTTCCTCTGTGTACTTTCTGTGACATCACAATCTAAGGGATCAGGCAGACCATGCTACACCAACTGCCAAAGGCTGAGATGAGAACATGAGTGATAAGATACTTCCTCTCCTTGCTTTCTTTCTGAAGGTGATAAATTGTCCTATTCTTAAAGTTTTCCTAAAGGTGGATATCTTTTTTTCTCCACTTTAAAACAGATGTTTGTTTTTATTTTTAGAATAGACTGAGTGTGGCTTTTGGGAGAATGAATCTATGCCTATATGTAAATACTGGTATTATTGTTCAATATCAATATTTCTCAATATTGATAAACATAAGTAAGTACTGAGTATTGAGTATATACCATATATACACAAGCAGTTTGGCTGTGAATATATCAACTATATTGAACATAAATTTTGATATTTCATATATTTCTGACTTCTAAAAAATTTGACTTTAGAAGAAAGTTGAATTAAAAAACAAGATGGCGACATTAGGGAAAGAGATTATCTACCAAAGTCTGTAGACCCTTCTTTTGAGATCTTGAAAAAAAGAAGAATTTGAGTGAAATTAGTGCATGGTATCTAGAAGGAGCAAAGTCTAGAGAGTTTTTGATAGGGCAAACTGGGCATTTTTTTTAAAAGATTTTATTTATTTATTTGACAGAGAGAAGCACAGCTAGAGAGGGAACACAAGCAGGGGGAGTGAGAGAGGGAGAAGCAGGCTTCCTGCATAGCAGAAAGGTATCAAAGTATCAAGGGTTTGATACCGGGACTCGATCCCAGCACTCGATCCCAGCATGACCTGGGTGAAGGCAAATGCTTAATGACTGAGCCATGCAGGTGCCCCCAAATTGGACATCTTTATAACTTGATAAGGAAAGAGCCAGTTGAAAGGGTAGAAGATCAAAATGCAAGTGAAGAGAGGAAAATTAGTTTTTCTTAAAAAAAAAACACCAAGTTTTTAATTGAAAGAACAATAACAATAGTAAATAACACCTATAATCAACAGCTAAAAAGTTATATAGAGTAAGTTAAAGGCCCTTCTTAAGCACTCCAATCTACAAACCGCTCTCCTACTCCATCTTCCCTGTTAATAGTTTAGCACAGATGTTTTCCAACTTCTTCCTTTATTTAAATAAGCATTCCCCCAACCCTTTGCATATGTATCCAGATATTCTTTTTTTTTTTTTTTTAAGATTTTATTTATTTGACAGAGAGAAACACAGCCAGAGAGGGAACACAAGCAGGGGGAGCGAGAGAGGGAGAAGCAGGCTTCCTGCCAAACAGGGAGTCCGATGTGGGGCTTGATCCTGGGTCTCCGGGATCATGACCCGAGCCGAAGGCAGTCGCTTACCAACTGAGCCACCCAGGTGTCCCTGTATCCAGATATTCTTTTAAAGAAATAAGATAAAATTATGCCATATATATTTTTTCAAATTGCTTCTTTCAAAATATCAATCATGAAGATTTTTCTCGCTCAATACACACACTCATCAAATATATCTCATGCTTTTTAACAGGTGCCTAATGTTCTTTTGTTCAACTAGATCACAATTTATATAGATTCCTTCCTTTATGAACCCTTCTTTGTACCTTCATTCTAAAAAGGGGACTGGTTGGTGTGTTGGGCTGAATGATAGCCCCTGAAGGCATCTTCACTCTAATCTCTGGAACCTATGAATATTACTTTACCTGGCAAAAGGTGCTTTGCAGATATGACTATTGATTTACTCAGTACAACTGGATATTGAAGTGAGAAGATTATTCTGGATTATCTCAATGGGCCCTAAATATAATTATAAATGTCCTTAAAAGCAGAAGGGACAGGGATAATTTACTACAGAAGAAGTGCATATGATGCCAGAAGCAGAGAGAAGCATGTCAGGGAGATAGAAGATGCTATGCCCTTGGCTTTGCAAGGGAAAGAAAGAGCTATGAGCCCAAGAAAATAGATTTTCCCCTGAAATCTCCCAAAGAAACCAATCTTGCTGACACCTTGATTTTGGCCCCATAAGACTCATTTCAAATTTGTGGCCTCAAAACTATAAAAGATAATTTTTTGTTGGTTTAAGCCACCAAATTTGTCCTAATGTGGTATGTCCTCATTCAAACTTGGTAACATCTACAAAGAACTTATTTTCAAATAAGGTCACATAAATATGTACTGAAGGTTAGACCTTGAACATATCTTTTTGAGGAACACAATTCAACCCACACACCTGTTAATAAAAAGTAAACTGGTTTTAAGTTTGGTTTCTGGGCACTTGCCAGAAATTAAGTAATGCTGGAATTGTTATTGCCTTACTCAATTACAACATTTTTGCTGGATTTGAAATTTCAGAAAATCCTGGAGGAAACAGGGAGGGAGGACGGATGGGTATTTAGAAGATAATAAGTTTGTTATGGAGCAGAGGACATCTTAAAATATATACATGCAGCAAATCATTTTCATAAATATAAAACATATAAAACATAAATATGAAACAAAACTAAATATATTTTTTGCACATACAGATACAGAATGTGAGTGTGTGTAACTCGTATTTGAAGACTCTAAAGAGTCTTCTCGGTAAAGAAAAGCAGCAAAGTGGGAGGAGGATGGAAGGAGCACAGAGGATTCCCCAGTGTGGTGGGCTCACGTGTATTCATTATTAGCCTACATTGTTTAAAAACGTTTCCATGTATTAACATGTAATAAAGCAGCATATGCATTATGCTTAATGTTAAGTTGTGTCTCTAAAACAACTTTTTCAAAAAAAAAATTTAAATGGCATAGAGACGGTAGGAAATATACTTTGAGAATGGGACTCATACACTAAGCCGGAAATCAATATTGGAAAAGGGGACGAACTGCTTCATTAAGGTAATTCTTCCAGGTGTTACTTGGAAACGCTGACAGTTGACAGGGCACTGGGTAAATTCACGCTAATTTTAGAACCGTGAGCAAAAGAACTTGTGCTCCCATGAAGATCAAGCATCAACAGTTCAGGAGGCGTACAATGTCCGCAAAAGCATTCGCAGAACCATCGTTTCCACTGCCGTACATCACATTTCCTGCTAAATTCTCGTTGGAAATGCAGAGTCTGCGCAAAGCTGTTCGCCCCATTCCAAAATGACGGCTGCGGCGCCCACAACACGCGTAGAACGCAAGTCCGGAAGTTACGCAACCTCATAAGGCAGCGCGCCCTTACCCGTGGGGAGAGTTTCCGCCATTTTTGAAAATCAGGAAGGTCTGGGGCCAAGTGTAGTTACTGCTGCGATGGCAGCCTTTGCTGTGGAACCCCAGGCGCCCACGTTGGGTGAGTGAAAAACTGCTTTTTCTCGCTGGCACTGCGTCCACGCCGTAGATCTGGGAGCAAGCAAGACTGAAAGCCAGTAGTCTTCAGACTCTTTTGGTAGTTTCAGTCGCGGGGATGAGCGTCTAGTTCACCCCCAAGTTTCTAGTCCCCTTGTTCAGGGCGTCGCCACCCTGCAACCAGCAAGGCGGCTCCGAGAAACTGGAGGCTCTGGATAGGGTGTGGAAATGACTGTCGAGTGGTTACGACGCCGCTTTGTTCCCCCACCCCCCACGCGGGTCGCGCTCGGCCCGCCCATACATGACACCCTCCCAGGGCTGGGGACGCGATGCTGGGTTCCCAGATCTGGGGAGGCTTTGGGGGAAGTCACTGACCCGCGTACACGTGGGTGGGCGGTGCCCTGGAATACGGTTATGGTTTACTGTTCTCTGGTCGCTTGGGCTTTTAGTTTGATTTTTTTCCCCTCTCCTGGGCCTTGTAAAAGGAATCTGTTACTAGTAGAAACTTGATTCGTGCGACATTTAACCCGTTGATGATAGCAGTAGGATATTGGCTTAATAGGAAGCCAGCAGTTCGTGCCATTTTCCCGCCTTTATCTTGGGGAAGTGACTTTGTAGGAGGTCTTTCCCTCTAATCAGTCACGTAATGAATTAAAAAAAAAATTCCCATTGTTTAACGGAGAGCCTTGCTGAAAGTGTTATCGTTGGGGAGAAAAAAAGAACAAGTGAACAGGATGTCGATTTCCTTTTTCTTCGCTAATTTTTGGCACTTGTGAGAACCGTCAACGTTTTTAGAGTAGACATTGCTATCATAGAGATGCGTTTGAAAATTAGGCTACAACATTCTGATCTTGGAAAAGAGCAAGCACGATATATGTTTGTGGAATGAGTGTTTTGGGTTTTTTTGGTTTTGTTTTTTTAGATTTGAAGGGTCTTTAGTGCTCTCTGTGCTTTGTGCAAAATGTGTCTTGAGACTGGAGTAACTTGAACTGTTTTAGTATATTAGTCATAAAAAACTAAATGCTTAATGTCAGTGCAGATGCCCTGCTACCTTTAGATTTATGTACCGATGTAGGTCTAGGTGTTTATGTTTTAGAGATAGGAGACCATTCATTTTTATATTTTCATATTTTAGAGATAGGAGACCATTCATTTCCAGTTCCAAAGTTTTCTACTCAACAACACATTTTGAAATGCATAGTTCTTGGGGTTGCAAATGTGAATAAACCTGTCCCTATATATTGCCTGGTTAGAAATATGACATTTGCAGATATTAATTGTTCAAGTCCACATATTGCAGGTATTGCAGGTGAAGAATAACTAATTCACTGGCATCTAATATTATAATTAAGGGTTACTTCAGCAAACGGTGCTAGCTTAGTAAGACCTAGGACTTACCATTTTAGATGTAGACCATGAAATGGAATTTAAGACTTGCAGGATCCATTGTTACAGCTCTCCAAGTGAAATTTAGACTGAGGGGTGGTTAGGTGGATAGACTTAGGTGGATTAAGACCCCTTCGTGCCCTCCTCACGCTTTCTAGTGTATCACATATATATCAGAACTTTTCTTGACTTAATTCTTCTCACAATTGCCGTATATATTTTTTTCTTTCGGGAGATGGGAGAATGAGGTATGGTGGTACCTAAAACTTTGTATTACTACTCTAGATTTCTATAGATCTGTTCAGAATATGTTTTTGTTTAGACTTTTAGTGTGTATGTTCTTTGTAAATATGTAATAGTAACATAGTAACAGCACTTTAATTACAATGTAGTTACAGTTCTTCACAACTTATTTCATAATTTGCTTTATTTTTTCCTGAATAATAATGATACTTATAATAATATAATATAATGTTATAATATATAATATAATAATAATAATACTCTGCCTTTTTTCTTTTTTATACACCTGCATTGGCATTGTTACTAGGTCTACTATAATGAGGAAGGATAAATAATTGACTGCATTTGGATAGCAAGAAATTCTTGAGGCTGCTTAGGAATCAAGAAATAGTTAACCATTATAAATAATACATCAAATGCTTGACCTTTCTGAGTGATGAATCACATTCAGGCTTGTCACATAGTTGAAAACTTAAGTTTTCAGAAGCAGAAATTGCAAACTCTACATTTACATTTTAGTCACTTAGTTTTTGCTATTCTAAGATACCCTTAGGATAACAATAATAACTAATGTTGAGCACTTACTGTGTATTAGGCACTGGGTGAAGTGCTATATTTGCTAAAATTCTAAGCAGAGCTCTGTGACTCAGTGCTATGTTTATGCCCTTTTTGCCGAGAGACTTGAACCCGGGTCTCTGACTTCAGGGTTCATGTTTTCCTTACTGTGCTATTTTGCTCTGAAATTAGAATAGGTTATAGCCTCCTTGTCTTCATGGTGGGAATAATAATACCTACCCCTTAAATTGTGAAAATTAATTTTGAATTGATGATTAGGAAATGTCAGTTCTCTTTAAATTGGTTTTATGTTGGGGAGACTTGTTGATTATTCCTAACTTTAAAATTATTCTAAAGAATGATCTAAAAAATAAACTTTCCAGATTTTTCAGTGTTTCTTAGTTGGGATGCTAGTCATTACTATTATTCATATGTGCACGATTCTACTTTTATTACAAAAATGATTTACAGTTTTTGTTTGTGGGAAACTAAAAAATGGCACATATAGCAAGCTAAACCCATTGTGTTTGATTTACTTAGACTTTGTGTAAGTCACTAGTGCACCCTGCTGTTGTTTTTCGTGGTTGCATAGTGGAAGCTGACCCAGAAGTGGAAAGAAGTTATTCTGTATGTAGTAAGAATTTTTTTTAAGATAATCCAAAAATTTTCCATTTAAAAATAACTGTTGATTCTTATACCTGTGTAATAATGTAAACAAGAACGACTGAAAGATTAATGTAGTTAATAAAAATACTTTTACATTTTTATAGAAATAATTTTTATTGGTTTTTTTTTTTTTTTTTTTTTTTTTTTTAAAGATTTTATTTATTTGACCGAGAGAAACACAGCCAGAGAGGGAACACAAGCAGGGGGAGTGAGAGAGGGAGAAGCAGGCTTCCCGCCGAGCAGGGAGCCCGACGTGGGGCTCGATCCCGGGTCTCTGGGATCATGACCCGAGCCGAAGGCAGTCGCTTAACCAACTGAGCCACCCAGGCGCCCCATGGTTTTTAAAATAATAAATTTAACTATACTTCTGTAATATGTAAGTTTTGATTTTTTTCTCAAAATTATTTATGCTAGATTCTTGCATCTTTTTGTTAGATATTGTAACTTTAAGGTCCTTTGTTTTATTTTTTGCTTCATTTAGGATCTGAACCAATGATGCTAGGTTCACCAACATCTCCAAAGCCAGGGGTTAATGCCCAGTTCTTACCTGGATTTTTAATGGGGGATTTGCCAGCTCCAGTAACTCCGCAACCTCGATCCATCAGTGGCCCTTCAGTAGGAGTAATGGACATGAGATCACCTTTACTTGCAGGTAGGTAAATCACTTAAAATAATTTTTATAGTACTATAAATACATGTATTAGAATTTTAAAAAGTAATGATACAACATTCATCCTTATTAACACATTTATTAATTAAAAAGATTAAGCACCGCCTCTATTTTTAATTTTTAGATTCTTGGAATAGAGGTATAAGTAGTATAAGCTACTGTAATTCCAGGAACCACTCATTAAGACTATGTTTACTACATTTCATCCAATTTAAGGTGCCCTTGATTGTAAAACTCACTATTATTTAAAGTACCACTAAGAAAGAAAATCACTAAATATGATACAATACCAAGATATTATTTTTTGTAAATTATACATATCGAAGATGCTAAAGTGTAGAGGGCTGGGGAAGAAATACGGTCATTTAACTCAATAATTTAATGCATTTAAATAATTTATCTTAAATATGATAATAGCAAATATTTAGTCAAAAGAACTACAATTTTTTTTTTATTGAAGTATAATCATCATACAATGCTTTATTAGTTTTAGGTTACAACATATTGACTTGACAATTCTACATATTAGTGCTCACAGTATGTAGTCACCATCTGTCCACCATACAGTGTTATTACAATATTATTGACTATATTCTGTATGCTGTACTTTTCATCTGTGTGGCTTGCTTATTTTTATAACCCGAACCTTGTTCCTGTTAATCCCCTGTATCTTGCCCATTTTCTCACTTACCTCCCCTCTGGCAAACATCAGTTATTTGTATTCAAGAGTCTAGTTTTGTTTTGTTGGTTGGTTTTTTAGATTCCATGTATATTATAGTATTTGTCTTTCTCTGACTTTTCACTTAGCACAGTACCCTTGAGGACCTTGATAGATGAATGGATAAAGAAGATGTGGTATATGTACACAATGGAGTATTACTCAGCCATAAAAATGAGACATTGCCATTTGTGACAATAAGAAGTGTAATTTGAAATTTGTAGATGTGAATTCTCCTTCTAGTCCTAGTGATTAAGATTCTCACCTTATTTAAAGGATTTACTCTACAAACTATGAGGAAGTTTTTACACAGAATTTGCAGTTATTAGCAAAAAATATTACCTAATGCAGCATGTATCTTATGACTCCTTTAGCAAAGGAAGAATTTAAAACATAACTGAAGTTTTTTTTTTTAATTGTTTTTTTAAAGATTTTATTTATTTACTTGACAGAGAGAAACACAGCCAGAGAGGGAACACAAGCAGGGGGAGTGAGAGAGGGAGAAGCAGGCTTCCCGCCCAGCAGGGAGCCCAACACAGGCTCGATCCTGGGACTCTGGGATCATGACCCGAGCCACCCAACTGAGCCACCCAGGCACCCTAATAACTGAAGTTTTGACTCTGAGTAGTGAGAATTAGCTACAGAAATGGTTGAATTCCAAATGTGAGCTAATGTCCTTTTAATGGATGTTTAAATGGACAATGTCTTACTTTGATTGTCTTAAGGTATTATTTGGATTAAAGTGGCTTATTTAAGATTGATCAGTGATAATATAAATTATATTTGAAGTAATTGACTTAACCTTATTCTGAATAGGTTTTTGTTTTTTATACAATTGGCCCTCAGACAATGCAGAGGTTAGGAGAACTGACCCCCTGGACACTTGAAAATTCTTGCATAATTTTGACTCCCCAAAAACTTAACTACCGATAGCCTGCTATTGATTGGAAGCTTTACCAATAATATAAATAGTCGATTAACGCATATTTTGGTGTTATATTATTATAAACTATCTGTATGATAAAGTAAGCTAAAGAAGAGGTTAGGAAAATCATAAGGAAGATGGATTGTCTGTGTGGCTCAGTTGGTTGGCCATCTGACTTGATTTCTGCCTAGGTCATGATCTCACAGTTCTGGAATTGAGCCTCTTCTTGGGCTCCATGCTCAGCGGGGAGACTGCTTGAGGATTCTCTCTCTCTTCCTCTCCCTCTCCTTCTGTCCCTCCCCTCCACTTGCACTCTTTCTCCCTTTCTATCTCTGAAATAAATAAATCTTTTTAAGAAAGTCATAAGGAAGAGAAAATGCATTTGCAGTACTATACTCTAAAAAATCTGTGTATCAGTGGACCTGTACAGTTCAGACTTATGTTATTCAAGGGTCAAATATGTTTTAAATGTATTTTGCAGGCACCTTGGTGGCTCAGTCAGCTAAGTATCTTTGGCTCAAATCATAATCCCAGAGTCCTGGGATCGAGCCTCGCCTTGGGCTCACTGCTCAGCAGGAAGCCTGCTTCTCCCTCTCCCACTCCTGCTTGTGTTCCTTCTCTCTCTGTGAAATAAAATAAAATCTTTTTAAAAAATGTATTTTTATTGTAGCTACTATATATTGAGTATTAAGAACCAGGCAATATGCTAAGCATTTTTTCTATCATTTATTTATTTATTTATTTTTATGCCAAGCATTTTCTATGTTACTGTTATTCTTTTGTCAGTCTTAAAGGATAGGTATTATCTCTGATTTTCAAAATAGGAAACTGAGGCTAAATGCAATAAAGAACTTGCTTAAGCCTAATTATTAATAAATGACAGAGCAGGAGGTTAAAGACTAGGTTAGTCTTATTCTATAGCCTGTGCTTTAAATAACATCCTATACTACTGAAGCTCACACATTAAGTCATAACAGGGTCTGGATTGTTTCACTGTTTTACATTGCTGATTCTCTGACTTATAAAGACATCTTTATATCCTCACAAGTTGATCCTTTTTCTTTGTATTTATTATGTACTTAAATATACTTCTATTGTGAGAAACATGAATGGGATCTATTTAATTTTGGCAGTCAAATTCCACATTAGGATATTATAATTATCCAAGTGTATACAAGCTGGAACTGTTTACCTACTTTCAAGTGAGAAGTAAGATCAAGTTTTGTATTGAAATGTTAAAGATTTTGTAGAGAAAGCAAAAGCTACATGTATTTACTAAAAACTAAAATTTCTGTTTTCTTTTTCTGAAACCTTTTATTCGCGTATAGTCTGAATCACCAGCATTGGCATAATTGGGAGCTTGTTAGAAATTCATACTCGAAGGCTGCTCCTCACATGTTCTAATTCAGAATCTGAATTTTAACAGAATTCCCAGGTGATTCTAAGTGTATTAAATTTTGAGAAGTCCTACAAAACAAAAGTTTAAGTCAATATTTTAAAAATATAAATGAAAAACAATCTTACGAGAAAGGTGGACGGTTTTTCTCACTTGAGTGTATTTTTTTGTACATTGTAGGTGGGTCACCACCACAACCAGTTGTACCGGCTCATAAAGATAAAAGTGGAGCTCCACCAGTTAGAAGCATCTACGATGATATTTCCAGCCCAGGACTTGGATCAACACCTTTAACTTCAAGAAGACAGGTGACAGCATACCCCTGTTTATGACGTTTTTGTGTGGATGCACAGTGAGGATCAATAATTTAAAATGTTTTTCTGAGGTGTGCTTTAGTGTAACTGTATTGCACAGAATAAACATGAAGGACATTTATCATAGAATCTACTTAAATTGAGTTTATCATGAAATGTACTTAAAAAGGTAATAGAACACCAGATTATTTTCTCCTATCCTTGGTTTATATAATATATATATAAAAGTAATTCTTTGGTTTATAGGCTCTGATCTTATTATTTCAGTTGATCTTCAAGGTGAATTTGCAAAGTAGCCATTATAAAGCTTCATTTTATCATTAAGGAAACTAGGACACAGAAAGCTTAAGTAATTTGTCAACTAGTCTAGTGGAGCCAGGCTTTAAACCCAGGCAGTCTTCTAGAGTCAGTGTTTGTAACAGTCGTGCTGTGCTAACGCTACTGTGGTTCCTGTTGATAGTTGAATGGTGGTATGGGTTTTTCTTTTAAGTATGAATTTTAAGGGCCTGTATAGTCACAAGTATTCTGTCACTATTGTGCTTAGCAGGACTTAAACCAGTGTGTCAGTTAAACTGGTAAGTTATTTGTATAAAGACATTTCTGCTCTTTGGAGAAATGTTTTGTCTTTCCCTAAACCAAATATAGCATAGTTATTGGAAAGTTTAAGAATGGTAGGAATTATCTTTCAGTAAATTTTGACTATTTATAGGCTTGATATGCCTCACATATTAGGCCTACTTGTTAAGCAAAGCAAAATTAATTCATTGTGTTAAACACATTACCTTCTCTTTCCAACACTTTTATACTGCTCTGCTGTCCCAGCACAGTAGCCACTGGCCAAGTGTGGCTGTTGACACTTGAAATATGGCCAGTCCTGTACTTAATTGAGATATACTTAAGTGTAAAATGCACACCATATTTTGAAGACTTTGTAAGAATGAACTATCTTACTTTTTAATGTTAATTACATATGGAAAGTGATAATAATTTGGGTGCATTAAATAAACTGTACTTGTTTTTACTTTATTAATGTGTCTACTATTAAAATTAAAATTACTTATATTGCTTGTGTTATATTTGGACAGTGATATTCTAACTAAATCAGAATATTCTGGCCTGGAATAGTTTTTTAAAGGTTGACAAGTAAATCTGATGTTTAGTTTGGTATGAGAACCACTTGCTTATAAATTCATGCTGGTTTTCATTACTTCTCTGATGATCAATGAAAACAAAGGTAGCTTACAGTTATTGCTATGTTCAAAATATTTAAAAGCCTTGTGTCATAATTTGTAGAGAATGTTTTTGACCTAAAGATTGGTAAGAATATTATTAAAGCCCACATTAGTTTTGCCCCCTGAGGCTTTGCTCTGTCTCTTTCTATCATGAAAGAAACTGGCTTTAAGAATTGAACAATAATATATTTTGTATCTCTTTTAACATTATTTTACCTTTTGTTTCTGGTTGCTAGATAATAGCCAGATTTTAGATTTCCTTAGTTTAATCAGTTTTTTTTTTTTTTTACAAAAGAATCTATATTTGTTTATTTACTTCTAGAGAAAGAGTATTTTTATTCTTGATTAGATATTGTTTTCTTTGTTTATAAAAGGGCTTTAAATTTTTTAACCTTTAATTTTCTCACAATTAAAGGAGTTAGTATTGATAATTTTCCTGCTTTGTTACTTTCTACTGGTAGAGACAGAGATATGCTGACTTTATTATATAGACTGATTTGAATCTGTATTATTTCATGATTTGCAAATGTCTGTTTAAAAATAGGATTCTGCCATCTTCTATTTTTCTGTGTGAGCTTGGTGATTTGAAAAATTGCCAGGCTCTCTGTTATTTTAAATACTATACCTTAGGAACTAAAAACAAAAAGCAAAGTTGCTTTCTACTAAAAATAGTGTCTTTATCTGATGTAACTTAGTTTAAACAAAGAATATGCTAAAGGGTCTAGCATATTTTAGATTAATACTGCTCAACTTAAAAAGGAAAAATGTTGGAGTACTCTTAGATTGTGAACTAATTAGAGGCATCCATAGTACTTGATAGACATGCACTGGTCTCTTAAATGAGACCTTTCAACAATTACTGTGTTATGGTTATGGTTATAACTTTGTGCTTTTACTTTAACACTTTATTCTATTTTCATGTAGCCAAACATTTCAGTAATGCAGAGTCCTCTTGTTGGAGTTATGACAACTACCCCTACTCCTGGAACAGGTAAATAATGCTGTTTAACATCAAAGACTTCTCTCTTCTTTGACATAATAGAAGACTTAGTTGATAATTGCCAAAATTTTTTCTTTTATGTTTCAACCTAGGAGACATTCTCAGATGTTAGTAACTTCATTCAGAGAGGAAAACCTTTGTATATTGTATTTTTTTTCTTTTCTGAATTTATAAGTATGATGTGATAGTCTCAAAATATTAAAAGTTTTAAAAATACATCTTTTTTTTTTGAAGAGTTTTATCTATTTAGAGAGAGTGCACATAAGAGTGTGGGGAGGAGTGGAGGGAGAGAGAGAATCACAAGCAGACTCCATGCATGGAACCTCTTGCAGATCTTGATCCCCTGACCCTGAGGTCATGACCTGAGCTGAAATCAAGAGTCAGTTACCCAGGTGCCTCACCAAAATAATTAAGTGTGTCTCCTGAATTACTAAAAATTGTAATTTAAAAGATGTTGCCGTTGGGAAGGAAAGAAGTTACAGATACTGAGTAATAAAGGTGTTTGAAAGCTGTTAATGCATACCTCTAAATCTAAATGTCATTAACTAGAAACAGCCACTGATTATATGTAGTTTTCCTTTAAGATTAATGATATTTTTATCACCATCAGCATCATCATTAGCACACTCTTCTTACATATTTATATAATCTGTCAAATGTTCACTCAGCAAATATATGGATACATATATTCATGGGACCTAGGAAACTGAGCAAAATAGATAACCCTTACCTCTGGAGCTTGCATTTATTTACAGAACTTACATTTATAGATAAAATAATTAAATTGTAAAGTTTGTTAAAAGGTAATGCATTTTTTTTTTTTTTTTTTTTTTAAAGGTAATGCATTTTATGGAGGAAAATTAAGCAGCAAAGTGGGAAAGTAGAGGGTGTCAGGGCTTATAGATTTAAATAAGATAGTATATTAGTTTTCTCTTGCTGCCATAACAAATTACTACAGACTTAAAAGTGGCTTAAACAATAGTTCTACAGGTGAAAAGTCTGAAATGGGTCTTAGTGGGCTGAAATTTGGGCATTGGTAGGGCTGTGTTTTGTTTATGGAGCCTCTAGGGGACAATCTGTTTTTTTGCCTTTTCCATCTTCTAGAGGCCACCCATATATTTCTTTGCTTGTGATCCCCTTCCTCTTCTTCAAAGCTCTCACAACTTTGCATGTCTCTGGTCATTTTTTCTGCTCTCCCCCTTCTTTTAAATACCTTTGTGAGTACATTGGACCCTTCTGGATAATCCAGGATAATATCCTTATTTTAAGATCAGCTGATTAGCAGCCTTAATTTCATCTGCAACCTTAATTCTCCTTTGCCATGTAACATGGATTATTCCCAGGTTCCAGGGATAAGAACATGGACATCTCTGGGGGCCATTACTTTGCTTCCTGTAGAAAGGTAGAAGAGGCTTCTCAGAAACCTGAACTAAGTAAGGGAGGTGGGGACAATGTTCTAGAAAGAGGAAATAGTAAGTACAGAGGCACTGAGGTGGGAGTGTGTCTGGGTGTTCAAGGAGGCTAGAGTGAAATGGGGTGAGTGAAGGGTAGGATAGTCGGAAATGGGATCAGGACAATAATTGGAGACCCATAATACTGGGCCTTGTATGTCATGTATCAACTGATCTTTACCCATATAAGATGGAAAACAAATAGGATGAGACTGCTGCCATGGTGATTACAGACTTTGGGGTGAGGGACAGGGTAGAAGCAGGGAGACCAGGTAAGAGGCTGCTACTGCATTAATCCAAATGAGGGACAAAGCAAGGTGGGAAAGGAGAAAAAAAGGAACAGCAACAAAGATGGAACAGAAGAAACAGTAGCAAGACAGTAGATTTAAAATGAACCAAATCTACAGTTGTTAAAAAGCGAAATGTACTTAACACTCCAGGAAAAGGCAGAGGTCATTAGAATGGATAACAAAAGCAATATCCAATGACAGGTTAGATCTTTTTATTTTTTAGGTCCGGGTTTTTTCTAGCAGTCTAAATCTTTGTCTGTGGCAGTGTCCTTATAGTCACTTGTAGGTAGATTTCTACCATCAGTTTGATCAAAGCTGTTTAGGCTTTTTCTGTTATGTACCTCAGATTTCTGCTAGGATCCACACACTGACTGGTTTCAAAGCCACTTCCATGTTTTTAGGCATTTGTTACAGCAGCACCAGCCTTGTATCAGAATCTGTGTTAGTTTTAATTTGCTGCTTTGACAAATTACGCATATTTAGTAGCTTAAAACAATACAAACTTACTATTTTTTTTTTAAGATTTTATTTACAAGTAATCTATACCCAACTTGGGGCTCAAATTTAAAACTGTGACATCGTTTCATGCTAAACTAATTGAGCCATCCAGGTGCTTCCCCTCCCCTCTTTTTTTTTTTTAAGATTTTTAAAACAGTACACATTTATTATCTTACAGTTTCTGTAGGTCAGATGTTCTCTGCTTTAGAGCTGAGGTGTCAGCAGGGCTGCATTCTCTTCAGATTCTGGGGATGAATCCACTTCCAAGCTCATTCAGGTTGTTGGCTGAATTTACTTTTGTGAAAGTAGAACTGAGGAGGTGTGTTTTTGCTAACTGTGGCTTGGAGGTATTTCAGGTTTTGTAGAGACTGCCCTTATTCTTTGGCCTGTGGTCAAGATCTTTTTTATACTTCAGTCTTCTGACCTCCCTCTTAGGTTGTATCTCTAAATGTGCTGCCATAGGCTGCTATGAAGGGCTCATTTGATTACACTGGTCCCACTGGAATAACCCAGGAGTTGAGAAAATTGAAGGGAAAACATAGACTTTAGGGCTTTTTTTTAAAGCTCCTGTAGTGTTAACTAAATGAAAATTTCTTATATGATTTGTAAATTTTAGGGGTGCCTGGGTGGCTCAGTCGTTAAGCGTATAACTTCAGCTCTCCTTATTTTAAGATCTAACTAATTAATAACCTTCATTCTATCTGCAGAGTCCCTTCTTAGTAGTGCCTGGATTAGTATTTGAACTACTAAACTTGAAACTTGGAGGGGATATCTTTAGATTTCTGCCTGGAAATCTAGAGTTACATATGTAAAAATCACAGAAAATCACAGTTGCATATGTGAGGTGGAATGTTCTGCGGAATTAGTCTAGGTTTCAACAGTCGTAATATGATCATACAAATAGGTAGATGACAGTGCTAGTACTTGACTAGTTGCTATAGTAGTGACTATTCAGTTATTTAATTGAGTCAATAAATGATCCCAGGGACATTGAAAATGCAAAAATATATAAGTTTAAGTAATGTATTTTATGCTTTAAAGTATCTCTTAGTTGTTTGGAGAACATTTGTTATAATCTTATTGTTGTCAAGTGGAAGAGCATATGATTGAAGCTGATTAAACATCCTTTTGTTATCTCATTTTTTCTAATAGTGTATCTTCTATGAGGTTCTTATATTTTTAGAAATTATATGTGAAAATACAAGAACCATGGTAGGAAAATATATGTATCATAAGCTGGCCACTGGGAGCCACTGCTGCTTCTACTTTGAGGTTAAAGAGTTTATACAAAGTCTTTATGGGGAATAAGTGAAAAACAATATATATATATTTTTTAAGACAATATTTTTGAAAAGGTATGATAGGCATGAGGATCTATCATACATGTAAGCAACAATTGGGAAAAGGAGTTGAGAAAATTGAAGGGAAAACATAGACTTTAGGGCTTTTTTTTAAAGCTCCTGTAGTGTTAACTAAATGAAAATTTCTTATATGATTTGTAAATTTTAGGGGTGCCTGGGTGGCTCAGTCGTTAAGCGTATGACTTCAGCTCAGGTCGTGATCCCAGAGTTCTAGGATCGAGTTGCACATCAGGCTCCCTGCTCAGCAGGAAGCCTGTTTCTCCCTCTCTCCCTCCTCTGCTTATGTTCCCTCTCTCACTGTGTTTCTTTCTGAAAAATAAAGTATATGTGTGTGTGTGTGTATGTATATATACACACATATATATATATATAAAATTTGTTAATTTTAACTTTCTGAGATTGGTAACTTTTATAAAGCGATATCATGGGATTTAATGATGTAACTTATTTTATGCTTATGTCTTTGTCTATTAAGGAGTTTATTTAATTTTGTAGTTGATGTTAAAATCTTTTTAAAGATACTATTTCTGGTATAAGGAAACCTTGGTCATATGACAAAGTGGTAACTCTAGATTAGAGAATTTGAAAAACGCTTTTCAGCCATGGCCTGTTACTGCTCTGTATATGTTTGCCCTATTTCCCCTTCTTCACCCCTCAGTTTTCTTCTACTGTTTGAATATTCCTCTGTTTTTTACACTCTTTCACATTTTTCTTAAATTTTTTTTGAGAAGTTCTTTCCTGTATCTGCCAGTTGTCTTCTCAGATGGTACACCAATTTTATCTACTGAATTAGAGTCCTTAAACAGATTAAGTGTGTTATTCAGACTGTAGCACTTTCTGACTGGTTTTGTTGATGCTCAGAGTTCAGAGTTCTGACAGTGTTTTCAGAAAGGAAGGAAAAGGACTCTAATATCTGTGAGGGACCTTTTTATGACACTTCTTTTTCTCATCTGGGTTGGTGACTCCTTGTATGTGCTCCTGTACCGCTCCCTCTGCTCAGTTCCTATCTTTCTCCATTACTGGATTATGAACTCCTTCAGGACAGAGATTCCTTCTGTTCCCATCACAGAGCTGGTTATAAAGAGACGTCAGTAAATACTTGTTGACTGAATGGATTGATGGATTAAATTGTAGTAAGTTGAGTGGTGGCTGCGAAATGGTATGTCCTTGGTATGTCCTTGTCCTAATCCCTAGAACCTCTGTGGTTACAACAAATGGTTAAGGTCTTGAGAGGAGGAGCTCCCAAGGAAAGGTAGGGAGTTAAGGAGAGAGAAGAGTAGGGAGAAGGTATTCGTGGTAATTACTTAGGTAGTTTTTAAATCCAATTACTAGTGTCATGAACAGGAGAGAGACTTGACACAAACTTGAGAGACATACGGACGATAAGGTGATGTGAAGACCAAGGCAAAGATTAAAGTGTTGTCACTACAAGCTAGTGAACAGCAAAACATGCCAGCAGTAGTAACCAGAAGCTAGGAGAGGCAAGCATTTTCTCTTAGTGCCTTTGGCATACATTTGACCCTGCTAAAAACTTGATTCATCTTGGACTTTTGGCCTCTGGAACTGTGAGAGATTAATTTCTGTTGTTTTAAGCCACACAGTATGTGGTAATTTGTTATAGAAGGTACAGGAAACCAATATATATGTATATAATGTTTGGGGACAGTGACATCCCAATACCAAAAGGAGGATTGGAATATTTGTGTGCAATTTGGCATGGCACAGTTTTAAAAAAATATAATTAGGGGTGCCTGGGTGGTTCAGGCGGTTAAGTATCTGCCTTCGGCTTATGTCATGATCCCAGGGTCCTGGGATCAAGCCCCACGTCAGGCTCCCTGCTCAGCAGAGGGCCTTCTTTTCCCTCTCCCTCTGTTGTTGTCTCTCTCTCCGTCAAATAAATAAAAAAAATAAGGATCTTTAAAATATATATATATATTATTTATCTTTCTCTATATAATTAGAATAAACAGTAATCTTATTCCAGAGTGCATTAATTTCAGATGTTACTGAAACAAATTATCACAGATTTATGGCTTAAAACAGCTCAAATTTATTATGTTAAAATTTTGGAGGTCAGAAGTCTAAAAATGTGTCTCAGTGTGCTAAAATCAGGACATTTGTAAGTTTTTTTTCTTTTCTGTATTCTTTTTTGGAGGTTCTTGGGGTGAATCTTTTTTCCCTCTCCTAGAGTTGTCACTATTCCTTGGCACCATGGTTCCCTACCACCTTTGAAGCTGTACTAGCCAGTTGAACCTTTTTTGTATCACTCTTTAACATCCTCATTTAAGGAACTTTGTGATTATGTGGACCTACTAGGTTAATCCAGGATAATCTTCTCATTTAAGATCAGGTGATTAGCAGTCTTAATTCTATCTATATCCTCTATTTCTTTTTATCATGTAATGTAATGTAATCACAGTTTCTGGATATTCGGATGTGAACATCTTTGGGAGACCATTTTCTGCCTACCATATCAACTTTATAAAAATTAGTCACCAAAATTATTTACTCTCATGCCAGACTAACCATAGTACCATCAGGTGGCATCTAGTTAATGGTGCAGATGATATTTTATATTTTAGTCAAAACATTTTAAAAGCAAATCGTTTTTAAAAATCAGACAGTACTTAGGGGCTCCTGGGTGGCTCAGTTGGTTATGCGACTGCCTTCGGCTTAGGTCATGGTCCCGGAGACCCAGGATTGAGCCCCGCATCAGGCTCCCTGCTCGGCAGGAAGCCTGCTTCTCCCTCTCTCACTCCCCCTGCTTGTGTTCCCTCTCTCACTGTGTTTCTCTCTGTCAAATAAATAAATAAAATCTAAAAATTAAAAAAAAATAAAAATAAAAATAAAAATCAGACAGTACTTAAATAAGCATCCTCTATTCCTCCAGAACCAACCAGTACAGATCTTAGAGATGTTCTTTTGGAATTTACCTTCATTTATCTAAATGAGATGCTGTATTAGTTTCCTATTGCTGCTGTAACAAACTATCACAAATTTAGTAGCTTAAAATAACTTGAATTTATTCTCTTTCAGTTCTAGAAATCAGAAGTCCAGAATCATTGGGCTAACATCAGAGTGTTGATAGGACCATTTTCTTCTGGAGGTTCTGGGGAGAATCCATTTTCTTTTTTCCTCCCAGCTTCTAGGAGTTACCTGTATTCTTTGGTTTGTGGCACCTTTTATCTTTAAGTGTATCTCTCCAGTCTCTGTTTCCATCATCACATCACCTCTCTATAGTTAAAATCTCCCACTCTTTCCCTTTTGTAAGGGCAGTAGTGGATATATTGGGGGCCCAAGTCATCTGAATAATCTTGGATACTCTTCCCACTTTAAGATTGTTAATCACGCCTGCAGAGTCCCTTTTGCCATGTAAGGTAAATAGTCACAGGTTCCAGATATTAGGCTGTAGTCATGTTGGAGGTCCATTATTGAGTTAACCGTATATGATTATATTGCTAATTGATTTTCAGTTTTCAATATTGGTATATTTATTTAGAGGTAATTGGAAATAATCTATTTTTCCACACATTACTGAATATAATTATATCAGACATTATTCCTTTGTCAGTGTTTGTGACTATATAAACACTTTCGTGCTGAACCAAATAGTATAATTTATTCTTTCTCTAAAATTTTTATTTCTCTTTGAGTTAATAATTTTTTCCCATTTGTCTGATTTTTTTCTGTGCCATCTGCTCCCTTTATTTTAAGCAAATGTTGCTAAGATACATATCTTTTTAAAAATGCTCAAAGATAGTTTCACATTTTTTTTTTTGTTTCGCTTTAAACTGAGAACTCTTTTTTAACCTTTTTCTTGGCTGTTTCCTTTTTCACCATGGTATATAGCTATCATCCTAGGACTTGTAGCAAATTTCCTAGACTTGAGCTTTTTCCCTACATGATATGCTTTCTTCTTTCTTAGTTTATGCCCTCATTTTGGTGAGAAACATATTTGAGTAGCTTTCTAAGAAAGCTTGTGAGAGAAATGAAATTTAAGATCTCCTATCTGAAATGCTTTTTTTCCCATCTTCACACTGGATTGCTAGTTTGGCTGGGGATAGTATTTTAGAATTTTGGAGGCATCATTCCCTTGTCTTCAAGTTTCTAGTGTTTTATAGAAGTCACATGCAGTAATGATTTCTTAGACTTTGTATGTGGCCTGGTTTCGAAGAATTTAAGCATCTAAGATCTCTCTATGGTTAGTGTTCTCAGTTTCACAACTGTGCCTTCTTGTGGGACTTTTTCATATGTTTTCCTGGGGAATTAATTGATAGAGCCTTTAAATCATGGCACTTACCTATCGTTCTCGGAAATTTGCCTGTGTTTATTTGGTAATTGTTCTTTTGTTTTTTGTTTTGTTTTCCTGTTTCTGGAATTCCTTTTGTTAACTCTGCAGAGGTTTATAATTTTCTACTTTTTCTCCCTTACCTTGTCTTTTATATATATATATATGTGATATATATATGACACATATATATATCACATATATATATTCTACTTTCTGAGGCATGTCTTTAATTTGTATAATTTTTATTTTGTAATTTTTTGTTATAATTTTTTCTTTTGTAACTTTTATTTTGCCATTTGAAATTTCCAAGAACATTAAATAAATTTTTTTTTAATTTATTTGACAGAGAGAGACAGAGTGAGAGAGGGAACACAAGCACGGGGAGTGGGAGAGGGAGAAGTGGAGCAGGGAGCCCGATGCAGTACTTGATACCAGGACCCTGGATCATGATCTGAGCTGAAGGCAGATGCTTAACTGAGCCACCCAGGCGTCCCTTCAAGAACATTTTTGTTGCTTTAGTTCTCTAAATGTAATTAAAAGCATACTATGCTTTTCTTGTTTTATGGGTAAAATATGTTAGCAGTGAGATTAATGTTGGGTTTTTTAATTCCTACTCATACTGCCTTTTTCCTTCTAGTTCTTTCTCTCTCTCTCTCTCTCTTTTTTCCCCCCAGTGTTCTTCCTTTCTTGGTGGGGTGTATTTAATTGAATGAGACACTAAAAAGGTACTTGGAATGTGTCTATGTATGTGGATTGACTGGCTGGAAAGTGGAATTAGTGACTCTATTTTTTCTTTTACTGGGCTTTAATATAAGAGGAATGAACAGTCAACTAGATTTTGTTGGGAAAGTTTCTGATTTCAGCATATGTAGCTCTTTTTTTCCCTTCGAATTTAAATTTTCCCAGAAAAGAGTTCTTTTATATTGTCTTTTTTAAAATAATTTATTTTTTCAGTGTTCTGAGATTCATTGTTTATGCCCCACACCCAGTCTCCATGCAATTTGTGCCCACAATACCCACTACCAGGCTTACCCATTCCCCCAACCCTCTCTCTTCCAAAACCGTCGGTTTGTTTCTCAGAGTCCAAAATCTCTCATGGTTCATCTCCCTCTCTGATCTACCCCAGTTCACTTTTTTTTTTTTAAAGATTTTATTTATTTATTTGACAGAGAGAAACACAGCTATAGAGGGAACATAAGCAGAGGGACTGAGAGAGGGAGAAGCAGGCGTCCTGCCAAGCAGGGAGCCTGATGCGGGGCTTGATCTCGGGACTCTGGGATCATGACCTGAGCTGAAGGCAGACACTTAACCAACTGAGCCACCCAGACGCCCCTCACATTTTCTTTCCTTCTCCCACTGTCCTCCATGTTACTTCTTATGCTCTACAAGTAAGTGAAACCGTATGATACTTGACTTTCTCTGCTTGGTTTCTTTCACTCAGCATAATCTCCTCCAGTCCTGCCTGTGTTGGGTATTCATCCTTTCTGATGGAGGCGTAATATTCCATTGTATAAATGGACCATATCTTCTTTATCCATTCGTCTGTTGAAGGGCACCTTGGCTCTTCCACAGTTTGGCAGTTGTGGCCACTGATTGCTGCTATGAACATTGGAGTACATATGGCCCTTCTTTTTACTACCTCTGTATCTTTGGGTAAGTACCAAGTATTGCAATTGCAGGGTCATATGGTAGCTCTATTTTTAACTATTTAAAGAATCTCTATACTGTTTTCCGAAGTGGCTGCACCAACTTACATTCCCATCAGTGGTGTAAGAGGTTCTCCTTTCTCCACAGCCTCTCCAACACTTGTTTTCTGTCCTGTTAATTTTGGCCATTCTAACTGGTGTAAGGTGGTATCTCAGTGTGGTTTGATTTGAATTTCCCTGATGGCTAATGATGATGAACATTTTTTCTGTGTCTGCTAGTCATTTGTAAGTCTTCTATGGACAAATGTTTATTTATATCATCTGCCCATATTTTGATGTGATCATCATTTTTTTGGTTGTTGAGTTTGAGGAGTTCTTTATGAATCTTGGATATCTACCCTTTATCTGTAGTGTTATCTTCTCCCATTCTTTGGGTTATCTTTTTGTTTTGTTGACTGTTTCCTATGCTGTGCAGAAGCTTTTTATTTTGATGAAGTCCCAAATGTTCATTTTCGCTTTTGTTTCCTTTGCCTTTGGAGATGTGTCTTGAAAGAAATTGCTGTGGCCGATGTCAAAAGAGGTTACTGCCTATGTTTTCCTCTAGGATTTTGATAGATTCCTGCCTTACGATGAAGTCTTTCATCCATTTCAAGTTTATCTTCGTTGTGGAGTAAGACAATGGTCGAGTTTCATTCTTCTATATATATCTGTCCAATTTTCCCAGCACCATTTATTGAAGAGACTGTCTTTTTTCCACTGGATACTTTTTCCTACTTTGTCGAAGATTATTTGACCATAGAATTGCGGGTCCATATCTGGACACTCTATTCTGTTCCATTGGTTTATGTGTTTGCTTTTGTACCAGTACCATGCTGTCTTGGTGATCACAGCTTTGTAATAAAGCTTGAAATCAGGTAGCACGTTGCCCAAGCTTTTTCTTTTTCAACATTTCCTTAGCAATTTGGGGTCTTTTCTGGTTCCATATAAATTTTAGGATTGTTTGTTCCAGCACTTGGAAAAATGTTGGTGAAATTTTGATCGGGATGGCATTGAAAGTATAGATTGCTCTGGACAGTTTAGACATTTTAACAATCCGATCCATGAGCATGGAATCCTTTTCCATCTTTTTGTGTCTTCTTCAATTTCTTTCATGAGTGTTTTGTAGTTCCTTGGGTACAGATCCTTTACTTCTTCGGTTAGGTTTATTCCAAGGTATCTTATGGTTTTTGGTGTGATAGTAAATGGGATTTATTCTCTGACTTCCCCTTCTATATTTTCATTGTTAGTGTATAAGAGCACTGATTCCTGTGCATTGATTTTGTAGCCTGCCACATTACTGAATTGTTGTATGAGTTCTAGTAGTTTGGAGGTGGAGTCTTTTGGGTTTTTCATATACAGTATCACGGCATTTGTGAAGAGAATTCGACTTCTTCTTTTCCAATTTGAATACCTTTTATTTCTTTTTGTTGTCTGATTGTTGTTGCTAGGACTTTTAACACTATGTTGAATAATAGTGGTGAGAGTAGGCATCCTTATCTTGTTCCTGATCTCAGTGGGAAGGCTGTCAGCTTTTCCCCAACGAGAATGATATTTGCTGTGGGTTTTTTGTTGATAGATTTTATGAGGTTGAGGAATGTTCCCTCTATCCTTATACTTTGAAGAGTTTTAATCAGGAATGGATGCTGTATTTTGTCAGATGCTTTTTCTGTATCAGTTGAGAGGACCATCTGGTTCTTCTCTCTTCTCTTATTGATTTGTTCTATCACATTTGATTGATTTGTGAATGTTGAACCACCCTTGCATCTCAGGGATAAATCCCACCTCGGTAGTGATGGATAATTTTTTTAAGGTACTGTTGGATCGTATTAGCTAGGATCTTGTTGAGAATCTTGGCATCCATATTCATCAGGGATATTGATCTGAAATTCTACTTTTTGATGGGGTCTTTGCCTGGTTTGGGGATGAAAGTAATGCTGGCTTCAGAGAAAGAGTCTGAAAGTTTTCCTTCTGTTTCTGTTTTTTGAAACAGCTTCAGGAGAATAAGTATTATTTCTTCTTTGAATGTTTGGTAGAATTCCCCAGGGAATCTGTCAGGTCCTGGGCTCTTGTTTTTTTGGGAGGTTTTAGATCACTGCTTCAATCTCGTTACTGGATATTGGTCTATTCAGGTTGTCAATTTCTTCCTGTTTCAGTCTTGGAAGTTTATAGGTTTCCAGGAATGCATCCATATCTTTTTTAACTAATTGGCATATAACTGTTGATAATGATTTTTGATGATTGTTTCTATTTTCTTGGTGTTAGTCATGAGCTCTCTCCATTCATAATTTTATTAATTTGGTTCCTCTCCCTTTTCTTTTGGATTAGTTTGGCCAGTGGTTTATCAATCTTAATAATTCTTTCAGAGAACCCGCCTCTAGTTTCGTTGATGTGTTCTACTCTGTCTCTAGTTTTTAATTCATTGATCTCTGCTCTAATCTTAATTATTTCCCTTGTGTGTGGGGTTGACTTAATTTGTTGTTGATTTCCTGGTTCTTTTTTTTTTTTTAAGATTTTATTTATTTATTTGGCAGAGATTGAGATCACAGGTAGGCAGAAAGGCAGGCAGAGAGAGAGGAGGAAACAGGCTCCCTGCGGAGCAGAGAGCCCGATGTGGGCCTCCATCCTAGGACCCTGAGATCATGACCTGAGCTGAAGGCATAGGCTTTAACCCACTGAGCCACCCAGGTGCCCTGATTTTCTGGTTCTTTAAGGTGTAAAGAGAGTTGGTATATTTGGGTCTTTTCAGTTTTTTTGAGTGAGGCTTGGAAAGCTATGCCTTTGCCATATCGCATAGGTTTTGGATCGATGTACCTTCATTCTCATTGGTTTCCATGAAATATTTAAGTGCTTTGATTTCCTGGTTGATCGAAACATTCTTGAGTAGGATAGTCTTTAGCTTCCAAGTACATGAATTCCTTCCAAACTTTTTCTTGTGGTTGAGTTCCAGTTTCAAGGCATTGTGGTCAGAGACTATGCAGAGAATAATCTTAATCTTTTGGTATCATTTGAGCCCTGATTTGTGACCTAGTGTGTGGTCTATTCTGCAAGAAAGTTCCATGTGCACTCGAGAAGAATGTGTATTTTGTTGTTTTAGGGTGGAATGTTCTGAATATATCTATGAGGTCCATCTGTTCCAATGTGTCATTCAAAGCTCTTGCTTCTTTGTTGATTTTCTATTTAGATGATCTGTCCATTGCTGAGAGTAGTGTGTTAAGATCTCCTACAATTAATGTATTCGTGTCAATATGACTATTTTGCTTAACAGTTGACTTATGTAGTTGGCTGCTCCCATGTTAGGGGCATAAATATTTACAATTTTTAGATCTTCTTGGTCGATAAACCCTTTAAGAATGATGTAGTATTCTTCTGTATCTATAACTACAGTCTTTCGATTAAAATGTAATTTGTCTGATACGAGAATTGCTACCCCAGCTTTCTTTTGAGGCCTGTTGGCATGAGAGATGGTTCTGCATCCCCTCACTTTCAGTCTGGATGTATACTTAGATTCAAAATATGTGTCTTGTAGACAACATATGGATGGGTGCTATTGTTTTATCCAGTCTGCAACCCTGTGCTCTTTCTTTTTTTTTTTAAAGGTTTTTATTTTTTATTTATTTGACAGAGAGAAACACAGCCAGAGAGGGAACACAAGTGAGAGAGGGGAGTGAGAGAGGGAGAAGCAGGCCTCCCGCCGAGCAGGGAGCCCGATGTGGGACTCGATCCCGGGTCTCCAGGATCATGACCTGAGCCGAAGGCAGTCGCTCAACCAACTGAGCCACCCAGGTGCCCTGACCCTGTGCTCTTTCATGGGAGCATTTGGCCATTTACGTTGAGAGTGATTATTGAAAGATACGCTTTTTATTCACATCCTTGTTTCTATAGATTGCCTCTGTAAATTTCTGTTCTGTGTCACTCTTGGGTTCTTTTTTTTTTTTTTTTTTAAAGATTTTATTTATGTGACAGAGAGAAACACAGCCAGAGAGGGAACACAAGCAGAGGGAGCGAGAGAGGGAGAAGCAGGCTTCCTGCTGAGCAGGGAGCCCGATGTGGGACTCAATCCCGGGTCTCCGGGATCATGACCTGAGCCAAAGGCAGTTGCTTAACCAACTGAGCCACCCAGGCGCCCCGGATTCTTTCCTCTTTTATAGAACGCCCCTTCATATTTCTTTTAGTTCTGGCTTGGTGGTCACATAACTTTTAGACCTTGCTAGTCCTGGAAGCTCTTTATCTCTCCATCTATTCTGAAAGTCAGGCTTGCTGAGTAGAGTATCCATGGCTGCATATTTTTTTCACTTAGTTTCCTGAATGTCTTGCCAGCCCTTTCTGGCCTGCCAGGTTTCTGTGGACAGATTTGATGTTTTCTGATGGTCCTTCCTCTGTACGTAAGGGATCTCTTCCCCCAGCTTTCCTTAAGACATCTTCTCTGAATTTATGGTTCGTGAATTTCACAATTATGTGCCTAGCCTTGTTGATCTTGGGGGTGTGTCCTCTCTGCATCTAGGACATGAACACTTGTTTCATTCCCCAGGTTAGGGACATTTTCATCCAGGATTTGTTCAACTATATCTTCTAGTCTTCTCTCTCTCTCTACTCCCTCAGGGAATCCCAGTAATTCTGATATTGGAGTGTTTCATGGCATCACCTATTTCCCTAATTCTCTTTGCATGGGATTTTAGCTCTTTGTTCCAGGACTTCTTCTGCTCCTCCTTCTCAGTCCGTCTGTCTTCTGGATCACTAATGCGATCTTCTGCTTCACTTACCCTGGCTCTTAGGCATTTATATTAGATTGGATCTCATTGATAGCATATTTAACCTCTGCCAGGTCAGCTTTCACTTCCGTCCTTAGAGATTCTCTTTTGCCACTAATAGTTTTTTCCAACTTAACCATTGCTTGGATAATTGCTACTCTGAATTTCATTTCTAGCATATTATTTATGTCCATATCCAGTAGTTCTGTGACAGAGGTTGCAGTCTCTGAATTTTTCTTCTGTTGGGTGTTTCTTCTCTGAGTCATTTTTGTTGGAGGGTGGTTTTGAGGATGTACAGCTGAACATATCAACCACGATCCAGGCAAATTGTCCGTTGGAAGGTTTCGGAGCAATCAGAAATCACCACCAAAAAGAAAGAAGAGAGAGAAAAAGAGAAAAAAAAAAAGAAAACCAGCCAAAATGGGCCCCCAGTATGGCACAGAACCAAAAAAGAGTAAACAAAAATACCATCAAAAGTAAAAGAAATGAGAAAAAAAAGCAAAACCCAGCCCAAACGACCCCCCAAAATAAAACTTATGTGATACAAACGCAAAAACAAATACACAGAAATACTGACAGAAGAATAAGGTGGGAAGGTGGTTACAAACCCTTGATGTGGCCGAGGAAAGTATTTCAGTTCCTCCTGGGTGTATCTTGCTATTTTTGTTAGAGGACTCAACTTTCTAGAGATATAGGGAACTTAAAACTGGTTTATATATAGGGATAGTATTGAATAGGAAAGAAGAATTACCTTGACACTTACATCTATATGTATTTTAAAAAAATAGGAAAGAAAGAAACACAGAAAAAATATGTATGAAAAAAGTTCAAGTCAAAAAGTTATTATAGCATGTTGTATTAAACATCAAGTTGTAATAAGTAGGTTACAAAAATAAAAGAATTGTGAGAACAAATTTAAAGTTTAAAACAATTTTTTTTTAATGAAAAGAAATTTTTAAAAAATTTGAAAAGAGAAGCTGTATCTATAAAATATACAGGGTTTGGGGCAGTACTAGGAGCTTAATATATTGTTTTTTCCCAGATGTTGGGGTTTTACAGTTTTATGGAGACCCTGTGTTGGTTGTCCTCTTGTTCTTTTGGCTTGCCTTCTGAGGGAGGGGCCTGCCGCGATGTCTTTTCAGTCAGTCTTGCTTGGGCTGAGTCACCCTGCCCCCTATCAGGGGGCTGGCCTCTATGGAAATGGGTTTTTCAGTCTTTCGTTTTCTGGAGGTTTTTGTTCTCTTGTGACTCTTTGTGGCTTTTTGGAAAGTCAGCGCAAAGCAGACTGTCCACACCCAGACCCACCTGAGAGAGAAGCTTCAGTCTGGATGGTCCAGAGCAAGAGACTCCCCCTCTGGAAACTTGCTTGCATACTGCCACTTCTCACAGGTGGCATGCACCCCGAGTTACTGCCACAATGGTCACCTGAGGCCCCTGCTTGTCTCTGTACCCCTGTGCCACATTAACCATGAGTGATACTGGTTTTTGTGAGCCTCCTGTTGCCGGGATCACTGTCTGGGGCTCACACCCACGCTGAATGCCCTTGGACTTGTGGTCCTGCATGTCACACGAGGGGCCTCCAGCGTGGGTGGGGGTGCACCCAGCCCAAGCGGTGGTGCAAGTAGGGGAAAGCTGCAGGCCCATGGAGTCCCTGCTGGACCCACTAAGGTGCGGGCGGTAGCCAGTTACAGCTGTACTGGAACCACAGTTTTATGTCCGTGCCCGTGGTGGTCAGATTCCACCAGTTGCACCTTAAGACCCTTTGTTTTTGAGTGCTTTTAACCAGACTCCAAGTTGATGCTGGTTCCCAAGCACAGGGCATTTTCATATTGGGGAATTGTTTTCCAATGGATGGCTTCTGGTGGCTCCCTCCCCTTCTATTTATCCTCTAAAATCAGTCCTAGTGCTCCCATTCCTCTTTACCTCTTCACTGATGCTCTTCTGCCCCCATAGAGATCTAGAATTTTGTAGTCTTACATCTCAGTTTGATTTCATGGGTGTTCAGAGTGTTCTGATAGATAGGTGTTCATGGGTGTTCAGAGTGTTCTGCTCACTTCAGGGGACCCGATGAAACAGGGTCTCCTACTTGTCTGCCATCTTCAAGGATGCACTCTCCATTCAGTCTTTATGTCTAAGCAGGTATTCTGAATATAGAAAGGGGAGAAGTCCCCTTTTCAATATGCAGGCTTTCATTTAATCAGTTTCCATACACTTGTTCTTTACTGTGATTGTACTCACTGGGTGCTGAGCCAGTTAGGTTCCCTTTATTCAGATACTAAATTTTTGGTCTCTTGGGGGTAAAGTAGTTGAAAGGTAGTCATATGGCTGTTTAAGATGAAGAGGGGCCTGCCATATCATTCCTTTTATATATACTTTAAACAAGTTTTCTTGGATTTCAACCAGCATCCTTTCACACCTTCCACAGTTCCTATGCTCTCAAAACCTGAGACATTCTGGAATAACTGTCATTGGGTGTTTGACAGGGCTTAGAGATGAATACAAGTGTTCATTTCACCATATTTGATTGGGTGTTTGCCGGGAGCCAGCTCTAGCAACCAGTAGCCGGCAGGGTCCAGAAGGTGGGGAAGACCTTGGCGCTTTCAAATGAGGAGACCCAAACTTAAAGTGTGGTGTGAGGAATCTCCTGAAAACATTGTTCTGAGGGCTCTTTATAGCACGTTCTGGTTAAAGTCTAATCTAAGGAACAATCAATTACAGACAAAGACTTAACTTTACTGATATACATCAGTGTTTTGCTCAGATGGGTTTTATCAATCATTGTCCTATTAGGACTTTCTGCCTCCCTTAAATGCAGGGAGGTGAGCATGCGGTTATGTGGTTACGATATTTCTTTTGCTTGAACTAAGCTAGTTACAATGAAGCTACCATACTACTATGATTATTTTTCTCATTATCTCTATAATTTATCATGTTTTAAAAGGGTAGGGTGGAACTTGAGGCTTGAGGTAAGCAAGCTAAAAGTAGGAGCAGAGAAAGGTTTAAAATAATTGTAGATAGAAAGATAAAAGTGTTTTTTAGAACTAATCAGGGTTGAAAAGGGAAAACAAAAAGCAAAGCTGCATGGCATCGTCGATAACCTTGACCCTGCCTAACTCCCTCACTTTGAGGGAGGGTCATGGCGTTCTGTGCCTTGCAAAAGAAACTCATATGAATGACCTTGTTTCTGGTCTGTGGCAGGTGTTATATCCATTGTTCAGTACACTCTTGGGTACAATGAGTTTGTTCTCTAAAAAGTCTGAGGAATCATTCTCCCTGACATTGCCCTTACTTCAGATGCTAGTTGCAAATTTGGAGGTCCCCAAGGTTGCCCAGACCAATTGGCTACAAATGCAGGGATTTCTCAAACGTCTTAAGGTTTGATAATTCACTAGAAAGGGCTTAGAACCCACTGAAAGTGCTATGTTTAAGATTATAGTCTTATTATAGCAAAGCAGTATAGATTAGAGCCAAGGAAAGATGCATAGGGCAAAGTCTAGGAGAGTTCCAAACATGAAACTTCCATGACGTGTTATTCTCCCAACATTATTGTATGGTGCTTCTGCATGCAATATTGCCAGCTAGGCAAGATCACTGAAGCCTTCATATCCAAGATTTTTATTGGAGTTTTGTTACATAAACATGATTGATTGAGTCATTGATCAAGTATCTAAAATCAGTCTCCAGTCCCTTCCTCGGCCTACAGGTGGGATGATAGCATGTGGCTTGATAGCATGTGGCTCAAAACTCCAACCAGAATCCCATGGTTGGTCTTTATGGTGTGATCTGTCCCCAGCCTGAGCCACCTTGTTAGCATAAACTATCAAGTGCACTTGAGGGGCATGTGTGAATAACAGAAACACTCCTGTCTATGGGGGAAAATTCCTGGGGTTTAGAGGTTACCTCCAGAAACCTGAACAAAGGCCAGACCTCTCTTTAGTCTGAGGCCAAATTCTTCTTCTTATCTCCTGTTTTCATTTATGTTCATGGCCTGTTTTGAAGTAATTAAGCCTATTCTTTAATTGAAGACATTTCATAAAGGGTAATAAGGTCTTTTGCCTCTACTTTAATTTGATCTTATGGAGAGTATTTGAATAGTGATTTACCAAGGGAGACACATTACAGTCCAATTTGATGTGGTTTGATAGGTGCACTTTATTTTCATCTTATAAAGCTTAGCATGTGGGTACCAGAAGTCTGATTGAAAGGAAGTAAAATCAGTGGAGCAATTAAACATTAACAAGGTGGGGGGCAATTATGCTAAAGTTATGTAAATAGTTTTAGATTATGTATAAGTAATTACATTTTTCAGAGTAGTTGACAGGGCAAAAATTAGATTGCTTATTCGTTTGAGACTTAATTTTGATTTGTTTTATTTTTAAAGGTCATAATGGTTGTCTCATATTGAGCCTTCATTTAATTTCTTGCTTGAAGGTTATTACATGATGTAGCATTACTAAATTGAACCTTTTTAATGGTAATACACAACATAAAAAATTGGAATTGGGTACAAATTTTATTTTATTTTATTTTATTTTTTAAAGGTTTTATTTATTTCACAGAGAGAAATACAGCCAAAGAGGGAACACAAGCAGGGGGAGTGAGAGAGGGAGAAGCAGGCTTCCTGCTGAGCAGGGAGCCCGATATGGGACTCGATCCTGGGTCTCTGGGATCATGACCTGAGCCGAAGGCAGTCGCCCAACCGACTGAGCCACCCAGGCGCCCCACAAATTTTATTTTAAAAAATGCCTTTTACTATCTTTTGTATGTTAAAGGCATGTCTGGTACTAAGAACTAAATTTATTTAAGAATATCTTTTGTGTGCTTTTGCTTATTTCCTAAGGGATAGTTAGTTGAGAAGCAGACAATTGTAGCGTGTTCCATTTTAAGAATATGTTGTACTTACTAAATGCATCTGTGATGAGGAAAAAGAATAATTGTTAAATGTATCATATCATATATGCAGTTTGATTTTTTTCAATAAATTCTATTGTTTGTTTCTTAAGCATGAATTTAGTTTTAAAAGATAAATCTGTAAGACTGACCCATATAATATACTGAGATTACATTTCCTTGTATACCTTTTTTTTTCTCTAGAGTTAATAACGATTACATATCTTCACTTGCCTGTTTGCTTTTATAAAAAATATTTTTATAGTATTCATTTTTCAAGCTTTCTGGCTGCTGAGCTGTTTTTTGTTAACCTGGTTACTTGATGACTGAACATAAGCAGTCAGTTTTGATTATCTTTCCTTGTTTTCTAGTGGTGTCTAAGGTAGTGTTCTGAATTAAGTTTTAATAATGCCGGTAGATCTAAGGTGATCTGAAACACATTTTTTTCTGCAAGACTGCGTTATTAGGTTAAATTAGATTAATTGTGGGTTCCTAAATTTGAGTCCAAATGAAGTATATGGATTCAAGTTGTATGGCAAACTAAAGAGGTAAGAATTTTCAAATCTTTAGATGACCATATTTTTTTTCTCTTTAATTAGAATCACATCGTTGCATTACAGTTTTTGCTTAATTGATACCTTTAACTTTTTTTTTATTTTTTTTTTATTTTTTTTTTATTTTTTTAAAGATTTTATTTATTTGACAGAGAGAAACACAGCCAGAGAGGGAACACAAGCAGGGGGAGTGAGAGAGGGAGAAGCAGGCCTCCCGCCGAGCAGGCAGCCCGATGTGGGACTCGATCCCGGGTCTCCAGGATCATGACCTGAGCCGAAGGCAGTGGCTTAACCAACTGAGCCACCCAGGCGTCCCGATACCTTTAACTTTTGATCCTGTTGAGGGTGTAGTTTTGGTTTGGTACCATCTGGAGGCAAGAGTTGGACATCATATATATTTGTGCCTTCAATGTAAAAGAATAGTTGTACCAAGTACCTCTTTTATATTGAAGTTCTGTATTGTTAAAACAGTTAACTTTTGTGAGTTCTTACCTACCACTGTTCCATTTGGTATTAGAGTATAACAGTTAAGTGTTACGGATGTAATAAGTAAGGGAAACATTTATTACAGGTTTGAGGATACAGTTGACAACACATTGTATAAGTTAGTGTGTTTATTTGACATACATATATTACAGAATAACTATGGTTTGTAAGCTTTCAAATATATAATACAATATATTTCTTTAAAAAGATTATTTACTTTTTTATTTGACAGAAACACAAATAGAAAGGGAACACAAGCAGGGGGAGTGAGAGAGGGAGAAGAAGGCTTCCTCTTGAGCAGGGAGCTTGATGCAGGGCCCGATTCCCAGACTCCGGGATCATGACCTGAGCCGAAGGCAGATGTCTAACGACTGAGCCACCCAGGCACCCCTGTAATAAACGATATTACTAACAATAATCACCATGGTGTTCTTTACCTCCCCAGAACTTATGCATATTGTGACTGGAAGTTTGTATCCTTTGACTTATATTTCCTCATGTTCTGCAGCCCCCAGGCTAATAGTAACCACTACTCTGTTACTCTGAGTTGGGCTTTTTTACATTCCACATAAAAGTGAGATCATGCAGTATTTGTCTTTTCTTTGTCTGAATTCTTTCACTTAACATGATGCACATCATGCCCTCATGGTCTATGCAAATAGCAAGATTTCCCTCTTCTCGTGGCCAGAAAACTTCCATGATATATATGTACCACCCCTTCTTTATCCATTCATCCACTGAGGGACACTTTAATTGTTTCCATATCTTGGCTATTGTGAGTAATGCTGCAAGGAACTTGGGAGTGCAGATACCATTTTGAGATCCTTTTTCTATTTTCTTTGGGTATATACCCAGAAGTGGGATTGCTGGATCATATGGTAGTGTGTTTTGTAATTTTTGAAGAACCTCCATACAGTTTTCCGTAGTGGCTGTACCAATTTATATTCCCATCAGCAGTGTACAAGGATTTCCTTTTCTTCAAATCCTTGACAACACTTAGTGCCTGTCTTTCTCATGATAGCCTTTCTAAAAGGTGTGAGGTGACATCTCAGTGTGGTTTGATTTGCATTTCCCTGATGATTAGTGATTTTGAGCACCAGTTTTCGTATCTGTTGGCTATACACATGTCTTCTTTGGAAAAATGTTATTCAGTTCCTCTGCTGATTTTTTTTTTAAACAAATTATTTTTTTGCTGTTGAGTTTTATGAGTTCCTTATGTATTTTGGAGTGTAACCCCTATCAGATACATGGTTTACAAATATTTTCTTCCATTCCATATGTTGCCTTTTCAACTTGATGATTTTGTAGATGGCTCTGATAAGTATGGACTTTAACAATATTAATTCTTCCTATCCATGAACATGGGATATCTTTCCATTTGTTTGTGTCAAAGTCTTGTGGTTTTCAGTATACAAATCTTTCACCTCCTTGTTTGATTTTACTCCTATGTATTGTGTTGTTCTTGATGATTTTTTAAAGCGGATTATCTTGTTTATTTCCTTTTTAGTTATTTTGTTGTTAGGGTATAGAAATGCAATTGCTTTCTGTGTGATTTTGTATCCTGCAACTTTACCAAATCTATTAATTAGTTTCTAGAAGTTTTTTAGTGGAGTCTAAGATTTTCCACGTGTGAGATCATTTTATGTGCAAAAACAAGTTTTGCAGCTTTCTTTCCAATTTGGATCCCTTTTATTTTTTATTTTTTATTTTTTTCTTGTTTAGTTGCTCTGGCTAAGACTTCAGTAATATGTCAGAAGGAGTGGTAAGTGGGCACCCTTGTTCCTGATTTTAGAGGAAAAACTTTCCATCTTTCACTGTTGAATATAATGTCAAATGTGGGCTTGACATATGTGGCCTTGTGTTGCGGTGGGATCCTCCCATACCCAGATGTTGAGCATTTTTATCATGAGAGGATATATTTGTGTCAATAGGGTTTTTTTACACCTACTGATGATCATCTGATCTTAATCTGGCTTTTGTGTCAGAATAATGCCTGGCCTCATAAATAGGAAACTAACCTTTGAACCTTTTAAACATGCTCTTTCATTTAGTCTTCAACTATGTCGGATAGGTGTTTTATATGTGTATTTGTGTTCCTCACATATAGAATGCAGAAGGTAGATTCTATCTCATAGAATTGCTTTTAGTATTAAATATGAATACATGCAAAGAACCTGTAAGAGCAACTTGAATATAGTATAAGTGCTCAGTACTTGCTAGCAATTATCATTAATATTGTTATTGTTTTTATTTTTGTTGTAATATTTGGGAAGTAAGGTTCAATAACCTGTTCTAGTTGTGACAGTAATAGAACTACATCTGAACTAACTATGAACCCATATGCTGTCTTCACTCTCATCTTCCCATAATGCTCTCTACTAAGGTGAATGATTAGTCCAGGGCTAGCAACACTAGCCTTCTGCCATCTAATCCAGTCCTCTTCTGGACTCCTAACACAATCATGTGTTGCCTTTCAAAAAAGCAAGATGTTATACTTCTTTCCCCAGGGAAAATAATTTTGATTTGGCTGATCCCATGAGAGCAGTCATCAGGAGCTCTGGGTCTCCAGTGCATACTTGCTTGTAGAACTGCTCCCATAGTAAATACAAGTGTTAACTAGATTATTTCCTATGAACTCATACTTTGAATTTGGATTGCCTACATTGGAATTCCAGCTGCCCTTCTGGACATTATTTAACATCCCCTGTTTCCTAAATTAGTAAGTGGGGTTACTAATGGGACCTATCTGATTTCTAGAATCGAATAAAATTATCCTTGTTAAAAGTGATATAAATACTCTTAACAAAATGCTGCTGTTTATTATTATTTCAAGATTTTTGTCCTGTTATGTCACTTTTGCTCAGAGTTTTCCATTGACTTCCCAGCTCATTTGAGGTAAAATCTAGAGACTTTATTTGTAGTGGGTTACAAAGTTTTTTTCATCATCTGACTTCTTTTTTTTTTTTTTTTTTTTTTTAAAGATTTTATTTATTTGACAGAGAGAAACACAGCCAGAGAGGGAACACAAGCAGGGGGAGTGAGAGAGGGAGAAGCAGGCTTCCCGCCGAGCAGGCAGTCCGATGTGGGACTCGATCCCGGGTCTCCAGGATCATGACCTGAGCCGAAGGCAGTGGCTTAACCAACTGAGCCACCCAGGCGTCCCTTTTTTTTTTTTTTATTTTTTTATTTTTTTATTTTTTATTTTTTTTCATCATCTGACTTCTTGTTAGCCCTCTGCTCATACTTGTACTTATTTTGACCTCAGATGCCCCTCCTCACTGTGCAAGTACTGGTTTTCTTACTGTTGTTCAAACACCAGTCATATCCTTTCTCAGGGACTTTGTACTTGATATTTTTCCAGCTAACATTTACTTCTTCAGATATTGGCATGTTTCTCATCCTCCATTTCCATTGGGGTTTTGGTTTATTGAAATCTCAATGAAATCTTTTCATTTAATCCTTCCATATATGATAATATACACACTTCCTGTCTCCTCCTCTCCTCCCTTCCCTTCCCTTCCCTTCCCTTCCCTTCCCTTCCCTTCCCTTCCCTTCCCTTCCCTTCCCTTCCCTTCCTTCTTTTCTGCAGGAGATTCTGTTTTCTAACATGCTTTATTTACTTGTTTGTCTCTCTTCTAGAATTTACAGTCCATTAGATAAGTGGTGCTTTTATGGGGGGGTGCATTGTCCAACTTGTTCACCTCTGTATCTTAAATACCTAGAATATGCTTAGCGCATTTTTTTTTTTTTTTTTAAAGAGAGTGTGAGCTAGGATGGGATGGGACTTGAGGGATAGGAAAGAGAATCCCAAGCAGGTTCCATGCCCGCCATGGAGCCTGACATGGGGCTTAATCTCACCACCCTGAGATCATGACCTGAGCCAAAATCAAGAGTCAGATGCTTAACCAACTGAGCCACCTAGTTTTTCTGAAAAAGTATTTTTTGTTTGAGTGAATCATTACTACTACAAAGGTGAAAGAATAAACTGTGTCTCAGAAATGCGTGGTCTCAGTAGGACAGTGCCTTTGAAGTAAAATGAACATGTAAAGCTTGGCATTTTGAACATGTAGCAGTATGCATTAATTGGTAGCTGTTACTGAAGGAAAAGCAAAGAAAGAACAGAATTAGACATTTCTGATAGAAATGACTTGAGTATAAAACAAAACTGCATTTGCATCTCAGGAGCTAGGGTAGATACTTTTTAGGGGACTACTGAAAAAATAAAGTTGGAACTATACTGTAGAGGCTAAGGCATTTGGATTTTTCTGTAAGTAACAAGTTACTGCATATTTTTAAGGCAGAGGTGCTGTGATGAAGTGGTAGGTTTGGAAGATGAACCCAAGTAGAAGTCCTTGAGGTTGATTGGAGATCCTTCTGGTGTGGGCTTAAATGGAAGCTAAAACATTAGCAAATTTATAATAAAACTTTTGCAAAAAAATAAGTTATACTCAATTATTAATGAGCTTTGAAATTGTATGGTCGTATAAAGTTACCATTTGATTATAGTTGTATATTTTGAACATGTACTTGCCAGCTTTTAATGTATTCTTTTTCATTTAAAACTGAGAGCTTTGATTTAAAATAAGCCAAGAAGTTTATATTGGTAACTAACTTAACGAAATATACTAATATAGGGCAAAGTATGTTTAGTCCAGCAAACATTGGTCAACCACGAAAGACAACATTATCTCCTGCACAGCTGGATCCTTTTTATACTCAAGGAGATTCTCTGACTTCTGAAGATCACCTTGATGACACTTGGGTGACTGTGTTCGGGTAAGGTTTCATTATCATTTACCTTTCCAAAAAAAAAAAAGAACCAAAAAAACGAATTGCACAGCAAACGCTTGTATACCTACCACCTGGCATCTACAGTTGTTACTATTTTACTTACATTCATTTTATCTTCCATTAATTCATCTTTTTTTGTTGGTACATTTCAGATTAAGTTGCACACTTCACTACAAATTAATTACCCTAACACTTCAGAATGTATATTATTATTTTTTAAATTTTTATTTATTTTTTTTTAGAGAGGAAGGGGGAGAGGGAGAGAGAGAGAATCTTAAGCAGGCTTCCATGCTCAGCGTAGAGCCCAATGTGGGGCTCCATCTCAAAACCCTGAGATCATGACCTGAGCCGAAATCAAGAGTCAGACACTTAACTGACTGAGCCTCCCAGGTGCTCCCAGCATGCATATTACCTACTAGTGGTCAGTATTTGTGTGTAGTTTTTTAAAATCATTTATTTGCCACTTCTCTTATTCTTTTAAGCGTATTTGCTGGATAATGAACAGGATTACCTCTTTAGACTTAGGAAGCTCCTTTCTTTGTACTGGTTATTACTTTGCTTTTTATATTGGATTTAACCAGTTTGGAATTATCAAATTGAATTTCATTTGTATATGTACATACTGTGTCACAAGGTTGGTATTTCATAGATACAGGATATTATTAGAAATTGTACATTACAACCCTAGATGCATTTTAAATGGGTTTTTAGATTTTAAAAATACTTTAAGGCATTTTGGAGATCATACTGCATCATGTACAGATAAGAAAACTGAGGTTTTAGATTAAGTGATTTATTCAGAGGTTTACATCTAGTTTTTAGTAAAGTGTCAGCCAGAAACCTCAGGGTCCTTTGATTTTTAAGCTGTTATTGTTCATATCATATTATGTAAGGTTTGTTTCTGAAAGTGTGATATGTCATACTGATAACTGGGTCTTACTATATTTAGTTTTGGGGTAAAAAGTATAAAAATAACACATGAGCTTCTTGAAGAACAATGCACAATAAATGTTAGTGGACTTTATATATTCAATGTATTTAAAATTTAAAAATTCAAAGGAATATATGACTCTACAGTGAAAACTTTTCCTTCCTACTTTAGTCCCCAGCTACAATTTTTCTCCTCTTTAAGGCATTATTTGTCACCTGTTTTTTGTGTAACCTTCCAAAGAGATTCTGTGTGTTACTGATCCTGTTTAGGTGAAAAATCGGGGTCATCTCATTCTCCAGAAAGTCCATGCTTACCCCATAGCTATTGGATGGCTTCTTGATTTTTTTTTTCTTTTTTATGTTTGAATTTTCATATTCTCTTGTGACATGGCTATGTTTTTGAACTTGGATGTCCACTCCCAACTCTGTTTTTGAGGCTCAGCAGTAATGGTGTCACTTTTAAGATTCCTCAGTAATTGGATAAATTTGCTTTCCTGCCTATAAATCTTCTGTTTTTTTTACATTTTAGTAACCCTGTATATGAGTTTGATTGCAAGAACTGAAATATTTTCTTCTAAGGGATAAAATATTTTGATCATTTATAGGGTAGTATATCTAACATATGTACTTTCTTTGATAATTTTTTTCCTGTTGACTCAGGGTCATCTTGAAATATCATTCATTGTTTTAGGATGGTTCTTCTATAGGATCTTGGAATGTTTCTATTCAGAGTAGTCCTATAGTTTTAGAATTACATTTTATTTTTCAAGTACCTCCCTCAGTTGCAACCATTATTTTTCTTTCATTTTTATGTTCTTCAGTTCTGCTTTGTAGGCACTTTACCTTATTTGTTGCTTTTCTTTGAAGAAAAAAATCTTATATCCAAACATATATAACATAAAATAAAATTTCAGTTCTGAATGCAGTATTTTACTCACATACATTTTAATACATGGACTTTCTCATTTATTTTTGTGACTCTGATTTTTTTTTTCCTTAGATCCTAATCTAGGTTCTCAATAACTGAAGCTACTGGTTAAGGAAACTTCAGGTTTTCAATTTAAAAAACTTTATTGTTTGGACCATAAAAGTAATGTCTGATAAAATATTTAAACCATACAGAACTTTATAAAGAAGAAAATAAAAATCACAATTTTCTCAGAGATTTTTTGGCTTTTAAAACCTTGGTAATCATTGCTTTCATATTTTAAAAAGAAATTTTTATTTATTTGTTTTTCAAAAGATTTTATTTATTTATTTGGCAGAAAGAAACACAGCTAGAGAGGGAACACAAGCAGGGGAAGTGAGAGAGGGAGAAGCAGGCTTCCTGCCGAGCAGGGAGCCTGATGCAGGGCTTGATCCTGGGACTCCAGGATCATGTCCTGAGCCAAAGGCAGACTGAGCCACCAGGCACCCCTACTGACTTTCATTTTTGTTTCAGAACTAAATTTCTGAATTCTCAGTTGGTGCTGAATGTATGACTATATAATTTAAAATTCTTTTTCTTGGGGCACCTGGGTGGCTCAGTTGGTTGAGCGACTGCCTTCAGCTCAGGTCATGATCCCGGAGACCTGGGATCGAGCCCCACATTGGGCTCCCTGCTTGGCGGGAAGCCTGCTTCTCCTTCTCTCGCTCCCCCTGCTTGTGTTCCCTCTCTGGCTGTGTTTCTCTCTGTCAAATAAATAAAATTAAAATAAATAGATAAATAAATAAATAAATAAAATTCTTTTTCTTTTAATAACTATAGTATACCTAAGTATTTCACACACACATACACAACGCTCACACACCCTTGTAAAATGTATACAGAACTGCAATGTCATAGTTCTTTGCTGTGGGTGTGGTAATGGCAGTGAGAATGGAATTTTAGAGATTTCCTAGATGGAATCTGGGAATGGAGAATGGGTGAGTCACAGCTAATTTTAACATGGTTGCTTTTGGGTGATAAGCAATAATAGATTTAGCTGACAATGGGGGAAACATTGATCAGGGATTTCCTATTAATATTTGGTCCGTTAGGGGGAACTTATCTTGAAACACTTATAAGTATGATAATTTGCATTTGTATTTATTATGGGAATTGACTGGACAACTCTTTTTTCAGGTTTCCTCAAGCATCTGCTTCCTATATATTATTACAATTTGCACAGTATGGGAATATCTTGAAACATGTGGTAAGGCTTACTTCTTTTCAGTTCAAGATTTAGTTTGAAGAAAAATAAGCTGTGAATTGAGGGAAACTGCTCCTGAATATTGTCTGATTTTTCCAAACTTAAAACATTTTTCTTTCTTTTTTTTAAAGTTCTCATTGACTATGTCTTTTGGAGTCTAGAAGGCTAGAAGTTGCATAGTAGTTGATAAAAAGGGATAAAGAGAGAAGATAAGAAAGTGAGAATTTCAGACTCCACCGCCTTTACCATTTTTTTAAAAATAGTTCACAGTTTCTTAACAAAAATTTTGACAAATATTACTGTCCTCCAGTATGAGCTTGTTTTTTTTTAAGATTTTATTTATTTATTTGAGAGAGAGAGAGAGAATGAGAGGGAGCATGAGGGTAGAAGGTCAGAGGGAGAAGCAGACTCCCCGCAGAGCTGGGAGCCCGATGTGGGACTCGATCCCGGGACTCCAGGATCATGACCTGAACTGAAGGCAGAGGCTTAACCATCTGAGCCACCCAGGTGCCCCTCAGTATGAGCTTGTTTTATTAGAGATAAAGAAAAAGAGAGAAGTTCCTGATTTACAAAGTTCTTAGGACTTTTTTTAGCTTTTGCAGAGCTTTTTTGAAAAAGTATCTTATCTTGCTCTACATTACCTATAACAAGTTATAAATAACAAATCTTTTTTCTGTTACCAGGGATTGACCTACTTTAATTCCTACAGAAAATAAGATTGATGAATACAATTTTTAAAAACTTGATAGTGTTAATAAGATCTATTTGTAAGGAAAAATATCTTTTGAGAATTACTTTACATTCAGAGAATATTTGCCACATATCTTTTTTTTTTTAAGGTTTTTCTTTATATATTTATTTTAGAGAGTGAGAGCATGAGCTGGGGAAGGAGCAGAGAGAGAGGGACAGTCAGACTCCTTGTTGAGTGTCAAGCCCCACATGGGATTTCATCCTAGGATCCTGAGGTTATAACCAGTGCCAAAATCGAGAGTTGGATGCCACTCCATCTCCAATCTAACTGACTGAGCCACCCGGGTGCCCCAATATTTGCCACATATTCTTTATAGTAGAGAATTGGGAGTTAGGTAAAAAATTATTGAAATTGTTTAATAGGGGGCCGCCTGGATGGCTTAGTTGGTTAAGATTTTGCCTTAGGTTCGGGTCATGATCCTGGGGCCTCGGGATCAAGCTCCGAGTCAGGCAGGCTCCCTGTTCAGCAGGGAGTCTATTTCTCTCTCTCCCCTGCTCCTCCATCGCACTCGTGTTCTCTCTCGCTCACTCACTCTCAAATAAATAAAATCTTAAAAAAAAAGAAATTGTTAATAGGGTTTTTGTTGAATCCTAGCAAACAGCTTGTTGTGGGGCACTAAATTAAAAGTGGAAGCAGATATTTCTTTTTTTTTAAGATTTTATTTACTCATTTGAGAGAGAAATCACAGAGGCAAAGTGAGAGGAAGAAGCGGGCTCCCTACCCAAAGTGGGGCTTGATCCCAGGACCCTGGGATTAGGACCCAAGCTGAAGGCAGATGCTTAACTAACTGAGCCACCCAGACACCCCTATATCTTCATATATTTGCATATTCTAATAGAATTAATTTTTTTAGATTTTATATATTTTATGTTTTAAGAGACAACTTCATTCTTTGCAGATGTCTAACACCGGAAATTGGATGCATATTCGTTATCAGTCTAAACTGCAGGCCCGGAAAGCCTTAAGCAAAGATGGGAGGATTTTTGGAGAGTCTATCATGATTGGTGTAAAACCATGTATAGATAAAGTAAGTTATTGCTGAAATAAGGAAAATAGCTTAATCTATATGAAGAGCGCAAGTCTAAGACTGACTTTGATGGCTCTGCCACTTTGCTTGACTATGCCCCTTTTTCTTGTGAAATGTGATGGTGTTACAGTACTGTTTTCATGGGAAGCCAAAGATGTAGTCACAGACTTTAGAATTTAGAGATAATCCTTACTAACCCCTTCATTTTATGGATAAAGAGGCCAAGAGTTCTTAAGTAACTTAGAGAGTGGTTAAAGGTGAGTGTGACCTAGATTTTAGGTCTCTTCGCATTCTCTTGTGCAAAGCAACATCAAATTCTTTAAATACTTTAAAAGAGAGAGTGCTGCTGTTTATAACAAGATTGCACAGGAGTGGTTAACAGGATTAACTATTAAATGGCCGAAGCTTTTTATTAGTCATTTTTATTTTTAAAGTATTTTAAAACTTACAGATTTATATACCTATAAAATAATATTTAGCACAATTTATACTTTGCTTTGTGGCTTATAAAATCATGATCATTCTTAAATAATTATGCATGAACTTCTCTACTATCTACCAGGCACTATGCTTGGTGCTTGTATACATACATTAATGAACAAAAGTAGGTGTGGCTCCTGTTCTTACAGTCTATGGATGCCATATAGTTATGTAATTATTATATTATGCTGTAACAGATATTTGTAGAGGCTAGAGGAGAGTCTGGGATTCCTGGCTACTAAGTAACACTGGACTTTGATCCTTCCTCCACCGCAGGATTTCCCCAAGATTCTGCTTTTTCTTCCTTGTGTTTTTTTCATAGTAATTGTTAGGAGATTTTTACTCTTATGAGTCTTTGTCTTGATCATGTTTGAGGTCATTGCAGTGAACTTTGTAGCTGAGCACTGTATCTCAAATAGTAGTTAAGAAGCATCTGTTTTATCAAGGCTAAAATTGTTTGAAAGATTAATTAGATTAAAGAAGGTATGCTCCTTTTAATAAAGTTTTCTTTTTAAGTAGGATATAATAGTGAGTGATAAAATATTATGTTTATAAACAGAGAAGTTCTTTATCTTTATTTCTCCAGAGTGTTATGGAAAACAATGACAGGTGTGCTTTATCATCTCCATCTCTAGCCTTTACACCACCAGTCAAAACCTTAGGTACACCAACCCAACCTGGAAGTACTCCTAGGATTTCTACCATGAGACCTCTTGCTACAGCATACAAAGCTTCTACTAGTGACTATCAGGTACTTTAGTAATTGGATAAAAAAAGATATACTTTATTTATGTATTTATTTATTAATAGATACACTTTAAAGGGTGAAGTGCCTAGTATAACTTTCTCATTGCATTGATTTGTACGCCATTTAATGTTTCTTACTAAAGTATTGCCTTGAAGAAATACCTATAAACTTTTCATTCTTAAATTTATTATTTTAAATATTAGAATTTTGGCCAATTGAAAACTTATATTGAATTTTTAAAAAATTTCTTTGCCATTATTTAAAGCATTTTGAGAGTTTTCGTTTTCTCCAAGTTATATTTGCATACATTAAAAGTTTCTCTTGTTCTCCCTCTCTCACTCCCCCTGCTTGTGTTCCCTCTCTGGCTTTGTTTCTCTCTGTCAAATAAATAAAATCTTAAAAAAAAAAAGTTTCTCTTGTGAACATCTCTGGCATGAGGGAATCTTTAAAACCCTCTTAAACTGATGACTAATCTGATGGCATCACAAATGAAGAACCTCAGGTTGGAGTAGCTGTGGTTGTCAGAGAAACCACTGAACAGCTCCCATTTCAAAATTTCTTATTTCAGAAAGTTTAAAGGAAAAGTTCATTGTATTCATTGAAGAATAATAAAAGTATTATGACTCTCAGTATGTTATTATTGTCCCCTGCTAAATTAACCAGGTTCAGACACTGGTCCTGAAATAGCAAATAAAACACTTTATGCTTTAGTAAGACAGGTAGTGACAATTTAGTCTTTTTTTTTTTTAAAGAGTCTATTCATTTACTTGACACAGAGAGAGATCACACGTAGGCAGAGAGGCAGGCAGAAAGAGAGGAGGAAGCAGGCTCCCCGCTGAGCAGAGAGCCCCATTTCGGGCCTAGATCCCAGGACCCTGAGATCATGACCTGAGCCGAAAGCAGAGGCCTTAACCCACTGAGCCATCCAGGCGCCTGACAATTTAGTCTTTTGATTTCCCCTGAAATTTGGAGACGAGAACTGGTTTTTTTTCCCTTAAGTTTTTCTTTTAAACCAGTTTTTTATTTATTATTTTTTAAAGTAGGCTCCACACCCAGTGTGGGGCTTAAAACTTACAACCCTGAGCTCAAGAGGCATATGTTCTACCAACTGAGGCAGCCAGGCACCCCTAAACCAGTAATTTAAAATGCTCATTTCCTGGGGTGCCTGGATGACTCTGTTAGTTAAGCATTCGACTTTTGATTTCAGCTCAGGTCTTGATCTCAGGTTGTGAGTTCAAGCCCTGCACTGGGCTCCATGCTGGGCATGTAGCTTACTTAAAAAAAGAAAAAAAAATCTCTTGTAGATTTTGTGTTGTTGGTTCAGTTTTCTGATACAAGGAGCAGATGTAATTTATCTTGCCAAAGGAGTAAGATTTTGTCCTTCTTCAGGGCGGAAGGATGTCCTAACTAAATCCATATATTAATCTTTAAATATACAGTTTAGTACTACAAGTGCATTTATCCGTTTGGCTCTTTTAAATTAGCCATTAACTCTAGATGATGATCCTGAGGAAACTATAACCTAACAATTGTGTTTTTTTAATAGGTTATTTCTGACAGACAAACGCCAAAAAAAGATGAAAGTCTTGTATCCAAAGCAATGGAGTACATGTTTGGCTGGTAGTATAGCCTGAGCTACGAACGCACCCGCCGTGGAGGAGGCTGCCACGCTAAAACGGAGTCAACAGGGCACTGCCAGCTTCCCTTTGGTTAGTTATATAACCGCTCAAGGCAGTGTTGGGTAGCTATCTCATACTTTCTTTAGAAGCCGTTTTCTTTAAGGATACAGCATATTTGTAGCTTGCACTTTAAAAGATGCTTGAGATACATTTTAAAGAAACAAAAAAACCCCTTAAATAGAATTTTGTGCTTTCTATGATAGTGCATGCTTAAGCACAAAAACTCAGCATTGATTATCGTAAATTATCTAATTGAATTTGTGGTGAAGCTTTATAGCCTTCATGAGTTGGTGGGGTGAATTTCATGAAGGGTAACTTGTACAGCTTCTTCTGACAAGACACAAAGATTATAATTAACACCTTGAATTATGCTCTTTTAATTTAGATAGTATTTAATATTTTAATTATCCTTGTTTATGTATGTCCTGTCATGGATTGTCATCCTTCAGTATTGTAAAACCAAAACAGTCTTTTTAAAAACTTACTAAAGTTTCTTGATAATAAACTTTGTCAGTTACATATATTGAACCTTTTTTGTAAGTGATTTATTAACTATTTAAAAAAACTTAGTGGCGGCGCCTAGGTGGCTCAGTTGGTTGGATGACTGCCTTCGGCTCAGGTCATGATCCTGGAGACACAGGATCGAGCCCCACATCGGGCTCCCTGCTCGGCGGGAAGCCTGTTTCTCCCTCTTTCACCCCCCCTGCTTGTGTTCCCTCTCTCAGCTGTGTTTCTCTCTGTCAAATAAATAAAATCTTAAAAAAAAAACAAACCAAAAAACAGTGTTTGCTGAAATAGAGGAATGAATTTCAAAATACCTGTAATCTAGCTTTTTTTTTTTTTTTAAAGATTTTTATTTATTTATTTGACAGAGAAATCACAAGTAGGCAGAGAGGCAGGCAGAGAGAGAGGAAGAAGCAGACTCCCTGCTGAGCAGAGAGCCCAATGTGGGCCTTGATCCCAGGACCCTGAGATCATGACCTGAGCCGAAAGCAGAGGCTTTAACCCACTGAGCCACCCAGGCGCCCTAATCTAGCTTTAATAACCTTGTAATCATCAATATTTTGCCATTTGTTTCTTCTCTCCCCCCTTTTTAAAGCCTGTTTCAGATATGTCTTTTTAATCTAAATACTTGAGCATATATCAAAAAAGAACAATCCCACTTATAATGACAGTATTAGTATCAGGTTAACAGAGTTAGTAATGGTTTCTTAGTATCTAATGTGTAGTCCATTAAGAAATTTCCCAGTTATCAGGGCATCTAGGTGGTTCAGGGGCTTGAGTTTTGACTTCAGCTCAGGTCATGATCTCAGGGTCCTGGGATTGAGCCCTGCATTAGGCTCTGCTCTCAGCAGGAAGTCTGCTTGTCCCTTTGCCCCTTTCCCCACTCATGTATGCGTGCTCTCTTTCTCTCTCAAATAAAATCTTAAAAAAAAAAATCCCAGTTATTTCCAAAATGTATTTATGGTTGGTTGGTTCAAATCAATGCCTAAAGTAGGCGTACATGGCACATTTGGTTGTTGTCTTTTTTTTTTTTTTTTTTAGATTTATTTATTTATTTGAGAGAGTAGGGGGAGTGCCAGAGGGAGACAAGCAAACTCCCTGCTGAGTGGGGATCTTGATGGAGGAATCAGTCCCAGCCACCCCTGGTTGTTTTGTTTTTAAAGTATCTTGAAATCTAAATTAGTTCCTGCTTTTTTCACACTGTGACTTCTTGAACCATGGGAGTTGCTTATAGAGTTTCATAGACTCAGTTTGGTCGATAACTCTTGTGTTTAATTTGTGCTTTCATTTACCCCATATCCTAAAAGTTGGATTTAGAGAAGATTAATTAGATTCTGATTTCTCTTCTTTTGTTTCCTTTTTTTTTTTTTTTTTTAAGATTTTATTTATTTGACAGAGAAAAACACAGTTAGAGAAGGAACACAAGCAGGGGCAGTGAGAGAGGGAGAAGCAGGCCTCCCGCCAAGCAGGGAGCCCAGTGTGGTGCTCGATCCCGAGTCTCCGGGATCATGACCTGAGCCGAAGGCAGTGGCTTAACCAACTGAGCCACCCAGGCGCCCCCCCCCCCTTTTTTTGATCAATAATCCTTGATAGTATGGTGCACCTTATATTTAATCAGGAGGCATTTAATTCTGATTGTCTCGCTTTTACTGATGCTCAAACTGGTTTTTGGGCACATAGGCAAAATCCTGACACCTTTGTTGGAAAATTCCCCATAAATTTTTTGCATTATGTTTTTGAAAGTATGCATTAATGGTATTTGCTTGAGTCAGTTATTTCATTAAGGTTTACAAAATGAAGATTTTCCAAGTCTATCAGTTCTTTTGTATTTATTAGCGAGAATTCTTTTCTATATAAAAATGTTGCTCCACCCACTAGAACTGTTTGATTACATGAAATATATTCATACCGCAATGGCAGGATAAATATTTCATCCTTGCCTCTTACCATTTTTCAGAGTAATTTTTGGTGCCCTGGCAACTCTAGTTGGTGTCCAGTGAGTTTAAAAAATGTTTTTTCCCTTCATATCACTAGACATAGCTTTTTTCTTTTCTTTTTTTTAATTCGTTGTTTTTAGTCACTTGTAGTCATTATTCTTTTATTCACATTATCACCCTTGGCCAGTAAAACCTCATCAATCTGGCTCTTGAATGAAAAGGAAGTTTTTAATTGAATTGAAATAATATTGCATTATAGTACAGGTATCTAAGAGTAATCTGCATTGTTCTTTATCTTTAATACATCTTTATAAAGAATAAAATAGCATATTGTATGGGAAGGTATTGATGTGCTTTTTAATAAGATCACAGCAAACTACCGTTAAAGATTTGTTTAGTTCTCTGAGGTGAAGTGTAATACTAAGGGATATGCTGGCATGGTAAAAACCATTTATTGTTACATTTATAGAGTATTTTTCTTCTGATACATAGCATTGAAGTCTTTCTCTTCCAACTTAAAATAGGATCGTATTTTATGTCACATACAGAACTCAGTTTTTCAAGGTAGAATTGGCTGCTAAATCCCATTAAACTCTTGCATTTGTATTTGTGTTTTATGCATTTTGGTAAGAAGATTATAGTTTTTTTTGTTTGTTTTGTTTTGAGAGGGCATTTTATTTCTGTAACCTTCGTCGAGTGTGAAGTTGGCGTTCTAATTAAAAATACTTGTTTGCTATGTTGACTTGATGTAAGCCCAATATTATGTTACTTGTCTTTGTATCCAATACATCATTTACCTAAAAAGAGCCAGAAAAGATATAAATGTATCAAACCAACACATTGTATGACTTAAATTTACACGATTTTTTTTTAAAGATTTTATTTATTTATTTGACAGAGAGAAACACAGCGAGAGAGGGAATACAAGCAGGGGGAGTGAGAAAGGAAGAAGCAGGCTTCCCGCCGAGCAGGAAGCCCGAAGTGGGGCTCGATCCCGGGTCTCCCGGATCATGACCTGAGCCGAAGGCAGTCGCTCAACCAACTGAGCCACCCAGGCACCCCTACACGATGTTTTTTGTCATTTATGTCTCAATTAAAAAAAAATAATAAAAACAACAACAAAACCGAAGCAAACAGAAAAGAGCCTGGAAAATCTCAGAAAGCAAAATGACATTTTTCAGTACTACAGAACACAACAGAAGTGGATACTGAGAAAGCTAGAAAAGTTTCCTTGAACCAGGCCTCTTCCACAAAATTCAGAAAAGCTGATTCATACAAAAATAAGTAACATAAAATTATAGTTATGTCAGGTTGTTATAAACAATGGATTGTAAGGAACAAAATAGCCTAGAGACACTGAACACCAGAACGGCATGCCCATAATAGGTCAGAACTATGACCTATTATTTAAAAATGACTTCTAAGGTGTTTTGAAAATGATACAAAGTATGAAAGAAATCAGAATGCAGAAACTTGGGGAAGTACTGGAGATAAAAGGAAAAATAACTTGGAAGTGAAGACTAAACTAGGATAAACACAAAAGCTGGCAAACAGCAGATAGTATCTTACGGGAAATAGAATGGCAAAAAGTAGAATGGCTTTATAAAAAGGATTCATGGAAAAACGACAAATTTTAGAGATTAAAAAAAGAACATATATGCAGAACAAATTATATGAGGAATACTTTGCTTAAAAAGAAGTTGGAGCTACATATTGAAAACACCCTGCCTACCTGGTAGTGTTCTCTCACTTAGAACTTTGGATTTGGCTATCTAGATAAAAACAGCAAATGCCTTAGAAGCAGCACTGTACCAGGAGAAAATAATACATTTAAGATTCTTGTGGGAAAAAATGTGAACAAATATTTTATTTCTTTTTTTTTTTTTTTTTTTTTTTTTTAAATTTTTATTTATTTTTTGACAGAGAGAGAGATCACAAGCAGGCAGAGAGAGAGGAGGAAGCAGGCTCCCTGCCAAACAGAGAGCCCAATGTGGGCCTCGATCCCAGGACCCTGAGATCATGATCTGAGCCGAAGGCAGAGGCTTAACCCTCTGAGCCACCCAGGCGCCCCAAATATTTTATTTCTAATAAAACTGATTTTGAAGTATAAGGATTACTTCTCAGATACCAACTTGCAGGAATTCAAAAGACATGTTTTCCTTGAGCGCTTCCTGGGAAATGGACCAGAGAATGTGCTCAGATGAACTAAGTAACTAGGAAGATGTTGATGCAAAGTCTATGGTGAGCATTAAATTTGACATCATATTGCCACCAGAGTACTGACCAGGTTTCGGTGCTTGAAGCTCAGTTCACCTCGGGGATTTTCCATTACGGTCTTTTGCGTCTACTCTGTATCTAGCATGGCAGCAGTCAGTGTTTGGCATATAGCAATCTGTTTCATCTGTGAATAAAACTTTTATTGTTTTCTCCCCTGTTAACTGATGGTAGTGAACTCTGAATTGTAGACTGAATTGAGGGAGGTAAGTGATGCAGGGTTCTGGGCCACCTTTTCATGGAACTTGGCTGCCTGTGGTCCTGCTTGGCCTCCATTCTGAATGTCTTATAACCTGCTGCCGTGCCGGCTAGGCTGGTGGCAGGTAAATCTGATACTCATCTTATGAGGGCCACTCTGGTCACCTGGTTGATTCACTGTAATTGATGGCTAGTTACTAAGTCACTTGTGTCCTCTCACTGTGGGCTCCACTAAAATCTTCCAAGTCACCTAAGGAATAGTTCAAAGCCTTTTCCCCATCTATTTTGTGTTGTCTCAACCCAGAATCCTATCAAGTGCTCTATCTCTTTTAGTGGTGGGAGGAGGAAGGTATAATAATTATCCTTTAGAGAGTGATGTCTCGGCATGTCCCAGTAGTAGAACGTCATACCTGCACCGATGTGGTAAAACTGAATTTTTGTGCTCTACTTCCCACCCTCTGGCATACATTTGCCTTTCCAGGATGTCTGGGTATTTGCCACTTACTTCTTACAGGTTTAATGAAACTCTTGGTTTTGGCTCAGGTCATGATCTCCTGGTCAAGGGAATAGCCCCATGTGGTTGTGGTCTTGGACTCTGCACTCAGCAGGAAGCCTGCTGGAGATGCCCCTTCCCATCTTGTGTGTGCCCAATATTTGAATGATCGAGTTCTCTGACTATATATTGTCATTTGCCCACTGACATGGGCCAGGGTTCCATTTATCAAGAACTATAGAATATTTGGGTTCATCAGTGTCACTTTATGGCCCTATTCTAACAGGAACCCTGAGAACATTTGGGCTCATCAGCATTACGTATGACCTTGTATCTAATGGCCCTTAAAATATCTGGGTATTTCCCTTCAGTGTAGTCTGAAAAATGAGGGAGACTTAGGAGAATTGCTAAGTGATGCAGGGTTATACTTGTTGTGACATTGAAAATTCCTTCCTCAATTGCAACTTGTCTCCCATTTCATCTGGGTCTAAGAATTGACTCATTTAGAAACTGGGCTTTAGGGCAACTGACATCAGTCTTCTGCATATCTGCTTTGGATCTTTTTAAATTGCATGTAAAGTGAAACCTCTTTTGGTTTTCTTTCCCTTTTTAAAAAGCATTGTAGTTGCCAAATAAGACATAAATCAGCAAAGTAAAATACAGCTTAATGAATTTTAAGGTGAATAATTGTAACTACCATGCATGAAGAAAAAGAATATTACCTATAGTTTTCATATGCCCCATTTCAACTTCTCTCCTTACCCACAAAATTAAAACACTACTGTAACTATTTTTTTTGGAGGTCCAGGTAGGCTTTAAAAGAGTTGGGATTTCTACTTGATGTAGGAAGCTGATGCAAGTTAAAATTCTTCAGAGGTTGTAATGTTTTTGAATGCTAATGAGGGAAAAGCATGGGTACTATAACTCAGAGATTCAGTTTCCAAAATTACTGCAGGTTAGTAAATAAGTTGAATCAATAATATTTTAACTTATGGTTTAAGTAGGTCATGATTTAAAGTGAAAATCATCTATTTGACATAATTTTAAATTTTAATTTTATCTAATACTGACTTTCTTGACTCAAGGTCCTTAGTAAACACTGATAATATGTACAGTTCAGATTACTATAGTACTAATGGTTAATTAAAAACTAGTGGTTAGGGCGCCTGGGTGGCTCAGCTGGTTAAGCAACTGCCTTCGGCTCAGGTCATGATCCTGGAGACCTGGGATCGAGCCCCGCATCGGGCTGCCTGCTCGGCGGGAGGCCTGCTTCTCCCTCTCTCACTCCCCCTGCTTGTGTTACCTCTCTGCCTGTGTTTCTCTCTGTCAAATAAATAAAATCTTAAAAACAAAAAAAAAACCAAAAAAAAAACTAGTGGTTAAAGTTACTGGAATTTTAGAATTGGCTTTTTACAGTGATTAAGAGCATGGATTTTGGAATGAAATTTAAAATCCTGTCTACTAGCTACATGACCCTGAACATGTTACATTTTTGTGCCTCAGTGTCATCATCAATAAAATGGTATTAATGTTAGTGTCATCTTCATAGGTTGTTAGGATTAAATGAATAAATACATGTAAGTCATTTAGAACAGTGCCTGGCATGTACTAAGAACCCATTAAACCTTAACCATCATTAAGTAGTTAGCAAGATTAGTTAATATGCTTGCCAATTAGCCTTTTTAAAAGAATGTATGTGGTAGATTAAAAATGCCTTCAAATTTTAGACATTCCTCCCCACTGAGAGGCAGGATCTATTTCTCTTCTCCTATGTAGGTTTTTGTTTTGTTTTTTGTTTGTTTGTTTGTTTGTTTTTTTAAAGATTTTATTTGACAGAGAGAAACACAGCCAGAGAGGGAACACAAGCAGGGGGAGTGAGAGAGGGTGAAGCAGGCTTCCCGCTGAGCAGGGAGCCCGATGTGGGGCTCAATCCCAGGTCTCCGGGATCATGACCTGAGCTGAAGGCAGTCGCTTAACCAACTGAGCCACCCAGGCGCCCCTTGTTTTGTTTTTAATACAAAACCAGTATGGTACTGGGAAAGTGATGTTACGCCAGTTCCACAACTAGCCTGTAAGACGACCAGCAGGTTCTACCTTGGTCTCTTGAAGTCCTGATTTGCCACAGTAAGAAGAGCCCTTACCCTGCAGGACAGAGATTGACAAGGTCCCTGGAGTAGAGAGGGACCCAGATAAGCCCAGCCTTTCTTCCAGTTGCCCAAGGTACCAAGTACGTGAATGAGGCTGTCACAGACCCTGCACCACAGCCCAACTGCCAGGTCCATGTTACTGAGAGCCCATTCACATCCTGGGGAGCAGAATTATCCAGCCAAGCCTTGCTTGAATTCCCGATTCACAAGATTGTGAGATATCATGAAAAGTTTGTTTTAAACTAAGTTTTAGGGAGATAGGTTACACAGCAACTGGAACAGAAGGGGAGAACAGAGCACATAAATATCGCACCAAAGGGGCACCTGGCTGGTTCACCAAGCTCTTGGTTTTGGCTCAGGTCATGGTCTTGTGGTCAACGGAATAGCCCCAAGTGGTTGTCGTCTTGGACTCTGCACTCAGCAGGGAGCCTGCTGGAGATTGTCTCTCCATCTCTACCCCTTCTGGTCTCATGTCTGCACACTGGCACTCCCTCAAAAAAATAAAATCTTAAAAAAAAAAAAATGTCGCACCTAAGGTCATATATATTTATATATAGAAACCCAGAATCTTCAGAATACAATGTTGTGGAATTATAGGGTTTTTTCTTTTATATTTAGGTTATTTGATTTTTAAGTCATTTAAATTTAAGATGCACTGGAGAAATGTTTTAAATGACTCTCCAGGGTTCCAACTGCAGGTCTAGAATCAACTACCATGTAAAAGAATATTTGAAAACAAAGTATTAAAAACAGTATAAAACCAAAAAAGTGAATTATTTTGGACATATAAAGTTACTTAAAAATTTACAGTATACAAAGTATCTCAAATCACAGCATGCAGTTGTTAATATGAATATTTAAACATTGAAGTTTGCTGAATTCTTCAAAATATTTTGTTTATGCTAGCTAGCACTTACCTAGGCATTACCATAGGGGAATTCTTGGCTCAGAAAGGTTCCCAAGTTTCTGCAAACTGGGAAAATCTCAGCATTGTGTGCTGGAGTGGGGACAATGACACTGGAAAGGGACTCGGGACTTTTTTCTAAGATGGGTCAGTGAAATAGGTTTCTTTGGAGCCTTCGGGTCTCAAATCACCAGGTTATTTCTTGGTTAATCCGCGGTACATAGTTTATAAATGTAGTCTCTTTCTGGTGGTTTCTTATAAGCAACTGCTAATTCTTGCCCAGTTGAAGTGGAATTGAAGTAGGTTTTCTATTGTTGAAAATAATGCCCGTGTGCCAAGTATTTCCGAAACATTTAACTCAACTACAGATGGACCTCCATCTTGTGGTGACTGTCAGAAGTGTCCGAAATGAAGAAGTTCTAGAGTAAAAACAAGCTGGGAAATATGAGATGAAAAGCAACAATTGCTAAGTTTAAGCTTTTGAGAATATTGACAACTTTACCTCTTTGTCCCTTTCTGTCTTTTTTTGAGCTTTGGTGTTAGTCTTATTGCACATATTTACTTTTATCTTAAAAAACCAAAAATATTTTTGGAGGGAATGAACATGTATAAATAGATCATTTTTCAAAGTTTTCTTTTGACCCAGAATAAAAGGAATATCGATAATTGAAATACGGAAACATCGAGTTATGTCACTGATTTATTGATTTAAAAAGGAGTAATTAGTATCAAGGAGATCTAATTCAATATTTCTAGCAGCTATACTCCAGTTTATGTGACTTACAAAAAGTATGTAGTATTTGTAATCCTACCAAAATTGGAAACTTCTTTCAACAACCAAGTCAAGTAGTAGTTGAGCTCTTAATACATTCTAGAGCCTTGGATTACATCAGAGGGATAAAGACAGTAGAACTAACATTCCAGCAGAAAGCAATAATAGGAAATAATCATACAGTAAACAATTCATACAGTAAGTTAAAGGGTAATAGGTGCTATGGGGAAAATGATCAGAAATACTGGAGTGTTACACAGAACTCATGATAGACCTCATTGATAAGGTGAGATCTGAGCAGACTTGAAGGGGATGGGGTTGTTAGGGTGGAATTTGGGGAAGAACATTCCAAGCAGAGGGAACAGCAAGAACAAAGGCAGGATTTTGCCTAGTGTGTTAAAAGGAACAGCATCGAGGAAGCTAGAGTTGAGTAGTAGGAAAATAGATGAGAGGTAATGAGGCCTCAGATTGCACTGGATCTTCTAGACCTTAAAGATTTTGACTTTTATTTTTTGTGGTGGGCAGAACAATGGCCCCCAAAGATGTCAGTGTCTTAATCCCCAGAACATGTGAGTATGTTACATTACATGGCAAAGGTAACTGTGCAGCTAATGATGAAGGGTATGGCCCTTGACAACAGGTACATGAAAGGATGCTCACCATCACTAATCATCAGAAAAATGCAAATCAAAACCACAATGCGGTACACCTCATACCTGTTAGAATAATAACTTATCAAAAACACAAGAAATAACAAGTGTTGGTGAGGATATGGAGAAAAGGGAACCCTAACGTACTGTTGATGGGAATATAAATGGATGCAGCCACTATGGAAAACAGAATGAATTCCCTTTAAAAAAATTAAAAATAGTACTATCATGATCGAGTAATTCTACTTCTGGGTGTTTACCCAAAGAAAACAAAAACACTAACTCAAAGAGATGTATGCACTCCCATGTTCGTTGCAGCATAATTTACAATAACCAAGATTTGGAAACAACCTAAGTGTCCACCAATAGATAAATGGATCAAGGAAATGTATCTATACACTACAGAATATCACTCTGCCATCATAGAATGAAATATTGTCATTTGCAGCAACATGGATGGACCATTGTGCTAAGTGAAGTAAGTCACATAGAGAAAGACAAATACCATATGATCTCATTTTATTATGTGGAATCTAAGCAAACAAAGACCAATAAAAGAAGAACAACAGCAACAACTAAACCATGTTCATAGATAACAGAGGAGATTGGTGGTTGCCAGAGGGAAGAAGTGTGGTGGAGTGGAAAAATGTGTGAAGGGGGTCAAAAGGTACAAACTTTCAGTTATAAAGGAAGTCATGGGACGTAATGCATGACACGGTGCCTACAATTAATAATGCTATAATGTGTATTTGAAAGTTGCTGAGAGTAGATCTTAAGAGTTCTCAGAAGAAAAAATTTCAGGGGTGCCTCAGTGGCTAACTTGGTTGAGCATCAGACTCTTGATTTCAGCTCAGGTCATGATCTCATGGTCGTGGGATGGAGCCCCACGAGAGGCTCTGCACTCAATGTTGAGTCAGCTTGAGAGTCTTTCCCTTTCCCTTTGTCCCTCCCTCTGCTCGATGTGCATGCTCTCTCTCTGTCTCTCTAAATGAATAAATATTTAAAAAGAAAAAAAATATTGAGGGTGCCTGGGTGGCTCAGTTGTTTAAGAAGCTACCTTTGGCTTGGGTCATGAACCCAGGGTCCTGGCATTGAGCCCTGCATTGGGTTCTTTGCTCCGTGGGGAGCCTGCTTCTCCCTCTCCCTCTGCCTGCCATTCTGCCTACTTGTGCTCCCTTGAGTACATGTGCTGTCATTCTCGGTCAAATGAATAAATATAATCTTCAAAAAATGTCACTATGGTGATCATTTCATAATGCATTCAAATATTGAGTCATGTATATACCTGAAACCTGTATGTTAATTGCACCTCAAGTTAAAAAAAAGGAAACATCAAAAGGGTATGACCTCAAGGTGGGAAGATTATCTCTGATTATTCAGGTGGACCCTATCTAGTCATATTAACCCTTCAATTCAGAGGAGGCCCTCCCCTGCCTAAACCAGAGATAGAGTCTCTTGAGTCTGAAAAGAGTTCTCAGCTGGCAGCCAGCTGGGAAATGGAGACAGTCCTCCAACCTTGTAAGAAACTCAATTCTGGCAACAACCTCAAAGAGCAAGGAAACATTTTCTCCTAGAGCCTCCAAAAAGAAGCACATCATTGTTGATTTTGGCCTCGTGAAACTCTAAGCAGAGACTCCTCCCAGCCTCTAGACTTCAGACCTACAGGAACAGTAAGATAATAAAATTTTCCCTGCTTAAGCCACTATATTTGTGATAATTTGACTTAGCAGTAATAAAAACTAAACACTCTGAGTGAAGCAGGAAGGGATTGGATACTTTTTAGTACAGAAGTATCATGGTATAGCTTGTGCCCTTTTTACTAATCATGTAGGTTCCTGTGGTCTCTGGACAACACAAGTGGTTTTTACCATTAATCTCTCTCACTAGGGGTAATTAATTACTTTTCACCTTTGGTAATTGAAAGTCCAGTAATTTATATCCATAACATAACTCTGGTACTTTATACTTATATGGCCCCCCCCCCAATCCAAGTTAATATCATCTGGAACAATTAAGTGATTTTAAAGTTACTCCACTCAATTAGGGAAAATGATGCCTATTGTCTGTAGCAAAGCCAACCTGAATTATCTCTGAAGTTAATTTTAATCCTCGACTTCTTTTTTCCTTTTTTTTTTTGCATGTTCTTCCCAGAAGCTAAATCCTTGTTAGAAACACAGTACTAAGGATTAAGTGAAGGATAAAAGATACTAAGATTGTCTCCTGTTTCAATGTTTCTTAACATTTGGATATATTTTCTACAGCATTCCATTTTGGTTGTCTCAGGAAGAAACAGCTCAGGAGTTTAATGAATCAATCCTCAGTAAATAACAGTTGGTGTTCTGAATTGGCACAGAATAGTAGCTCAATACAACCTATTTCCATTCGAGGCATCACACTTCAGTGTGGGACCAAAGAGCTTCTCCAATCAGCTATGGATAAGAAGTTGTAGCTGTAGGAGGACCTCCGGGCCTACACGTAGGAAGGCCAAAAACGGGACTTAGCAGTTACTGGTAGAATGTTCCTAAAAAGAGGCTTCCTCAAAATTATCTGAATTCAGTATAATATGTACACGGATGGAAACTAATCCTCTGTTGTGCTTCTGTGTTTCAAAATAAGTTGACCAACTCTGTGCACTAGAAGGCCACTTTAAAAAATAACTTAAGTGATAGGATTAGATGCCTATTCTTTTTTTTTTTTTTTTTTTAAAGATTATATCTATTTGACAGAGAGATCACAAGTAGGTGGAGAAGCAGTCAGAGAGAGAGGGGGAAGCAGGCTCCCTGCCAAGCAGAGAGCCCGATGTGGGTCAGATCCGAGGACCCCGAGATCATGACCTGAGCCGAAGGCAGAGGCTTTAACTTACCCAGCCACCCAAGCGCCCTAGATGAGTATTCTTAGGGAGAAATTCCCATGTCCACGGAGTAATTCTCTCTCTCTCTCTCTCTCTTTTATGGTAAAATGCGGGGCACAATGTTTATGCTGTTTTGACAATTCTTTCTAAAACAAAAAACATGAAGTTACTTTACCTATGATTAAATTCACTTATGCATTGTAAATTGCACCAAACATTAAGGCAATAAGTTCTCTAAGTATCACTAAAGCCTGTTCACTTGGTGTAATACAAATTCTCAAAGCAGCAAGTTCCTGTTTTTGCTGAAACCCCAACCCAATGTAACATTGTCAGATTTAAAACTTTTAAAATATTAATGATGGATATTATGATTAATTAGGAAAGAAAATTAGTACTATAAGTTTTGAAATATTAATGATGAATATGATTAATTGAGGAAAGAGAAGTCGGTACTATGAAATGCTGAAAACTAGGGAGACAGAGGGCTTGTAACATTTAATGTAAACTTCTTCATCATGAGTTTAGAGGCTTCACTCTGGAAATTTGTTGGGACGCCCACAATCTTTTTGATGTGATTCAAGTCAGACCCATTCCACTTCTAAAAATTGAACTTCATACACCTAAAACTAATACAATGCTAGTTCACTAAAAGGAATTAAAAGAAAAAAAGACTTTAATAGGGTACCTATCTGATTCAGTGTTAGGGACACCATGATTTACCTGTGCCACAGATAATCTATGTCAAACTATTCCGATTACTGCTTTGGCTTTACTACTCATATGTCAACCATATACCCTTTCTCTTTTGCAATAAACTTGGCCCTATCACTGTGCTCTGTTGAATTCAAGGGACCCAGTTCAATGATAGGAGCTTCCCCTGTCTTTCCTGATTTACAGAAAACAGCCACCATGGAGCTTTGAGGATCATGTGACTCCCCTTATGAACAAATATTGCACAGCCTTCATGAAAGGAGTGTCCTCTAGACCCTCGTAAATGATATAGTTAGGGGGAAATGAACAAGTTTTATATGATAAATTGAGTCTGGCATTCCAGTCTACTCCGCCTTGCATATCTTCCTCTTCCAATTCATAAAAATTGTCTGGGGACCAATGGGAGTTGCTGAGAGCCTTTTGGGGTGTCCATGAGCTCAAAGTTTTTTTTTTACCCTAATATTAAGACATTGCCTTTTCCATTCTTTTTTTTTTAATTTTTAACATTTTATTTATTTATCTGACAGAGAGAAGCACAGGTGGAGAGGGAACACAAACAGGGGGAGTGAGAGAGGGAGAAGCAGGCTTCCTGTCGAGCAGGGAGCCCGATGTGGGACTCTATCCCGGGTCTCCAGGATCATGACCTGAGCCGAAGGCAGTCGCTTAACCAACTGAGCCAAAACACGCATTTACTTAATGAGAGTTGAGTCTCAACAAGATCTTAATTTTTTTCTTTCAATAAAAAGTATAAATGGTTCCACAGTCAATAATACCTTAGAAAATTAAAAAATGAATATTTAAATGGCCTCTCGTTAAGAAATCAAAAGCAAATGACAAATTCATAGGAAAGGACATTTTGAAATGGTTACTTCCTAATCTGTTTGATGTGGTTAGTTTCTGAAGAAGTGAAAGTCCATCTTGGAAGGAAGGATTTTGTAGATGGTGAAATTGGGTCTTAGGTTCATAGGAGTGCATTTAAAGAAATCAAGCCTAGAAGAACATACAGAAATAGACTCCAGTGGTAACTCTAATGGCTCAGATACAGTATCTCAGATTTAGGAACTTCTAATCTGGCTCATGATTTGTAAGGATATTAAGTGTTACAGCCTGATGAGGTGCAGAAGGGCCCAGAACATCTGAGTGAGTCCATCTTGAAGACAGAGCCAAAGCAGGGAGCAGAAGCCTTATAAACGAACCGGGATGTATGATTAATAAACTTTCATTTGGAAATACGCCAAGAATTTTATTGGGCAGAAATCTTGGTGGGCTGGTCTCTCACAAAACAGCATAAACCCCTTATCCTAAAGGGTTGGAGAGAAGGTTTGTAACTTGAAAACATACAGGAACTGTGGACAAAGTTTAATAATGACCATGTATTGGGAAGAGAGAGAAATGTCAAGAGGAATTTTAGGCAGCTTTCTGTGTGATATGCTACTTAACACTCCCCTGCACTGCCCCCTTCAGGAAAGCAGTGGTAAATATGTGGTTTTTCAAGGCTTCTGGCAACGCCTTTTTTTTTTTTTTTTTTTTAAATTTTTATTTATTTGACAGAGAGAAACACAGCCAGAGAGGGAACACAAGCAGGGGGAGTGAGAGAGGGAGAAGCAGGCTTCCCACTGAGCAGGGAGCCCCATGTGGGACTAGATCCTGGGTCTCCGGGATCATGACCTGAGCCGAAGGAGCCACCCAGACGCCCCTGTTTTTTAAATTTTTTTGGTTATAAGCGGAAATAAGATTCCTGGAAGCCCATCTATATTTAGGTTATAGGAAGACTTATTAACAACATTCAAATTAGCATTTTTGGGTCAGGGACTGTTTCAGTTCACTCAGTATCTTTAGTTCTCATAGAGTGCATATCATAGAGTAGGTGTTGAATGAATGAATGAATGAATGGTTGTTCTTTTTTTTTTTAAGATTTTATTTATTTATTTATTTATTTATTTGACAGAGAGAGAGATCACAAGTAGGCAGAGAGGCAGGTAGAGAGTGGAGGAAGCAGTCTCCCTGCTGAGCAGAGAGCCCTATGTGGGCCTTGATCCCAAGACCCTGAGATCATGACCTGAGCTGAAGGCAGAGGCTTTAACCCACTGAGCCACCCAGATGCCCAATATCAATAGTTTTAATTGTCATTATATGTTTACCAGAAACTGCCTAGATTAGAAAATATTTTCTAAAATCTTTCTTTGCTCAATGTGGAATAAAATAAGGTACAGGGGTACCTGGATGGCTCAGTTGGTTAAGTGTCTGCCTTCCGCTCAGGTCATGATCTCAGGGTCTTGGGATCAAGCCCTGTATTGGGCTCTCTGCTTGGCATGGGTCTATTCTCTTTCCCTCTGACTCTTCCCCCTGCTTGTGCTCTCATTCTCTCTCTCTCTCTCTCTCTCTCTCTCTCTCTCTCTCTCTCTCAAATAAACCAATAACAACATGAAAAAAAAGAAAGCACAAAATGTTAATAGAAAAATTCTCCTTATAAGATATAAAATTATCTACAATAAAATAGAAAATTTTAGGATGTTACAGACCCAGTATCATTAAATTTCTCTTACTATAAAATTTAAAACTTAAAAAAATTTAAATCGATTTGTCTGTTATAAAACATTTATAACCACGTTATCATTCTACCTAACCACCAATAGGTTATAGTAGATGAGCCCAAAAGAGCCCATGTTCTCACATCACAAAAATATATCTAGTGCAAAAACATTGACTTCCTTCTTCACAAAACCGCTCCATATGATTAAAGAATTAGCCTATTAAATTTTGAACCAAAGAGGAACCATCAATGGATTCAATATTTTTGATCCCTTAGGTACAGTGTTAACTCTCAAGAAAGCCTCTTTGGTGAAGCAATACTTCCATGTTTCCAGTGTGTTGGGAAAAAGAAAAGTTCTCAATGAGGTTACAATAAGCACTGAATTCCTAACAGCACTGGCTGTCAAACCTATGTGTGTTAATGTGAATTAATGAGGTTTTCTTCTCCCAAAGAGAAAATAGGTTGTTACAGGCTAAACAATGATGAGCAAAAAGCAGGCTATGTCATTTTGATTGAAAGCCTTCAATTTAGAGGAGTGACCTTTAAAAGGGAATGCATATATAATCTCCACATAATCAGTTGCTATAATATTTTCAGTTTACAGTTTAGATGGCAATAAAGCATATTTATTTATCTATTTGGTTTTTTAAAATTTTTTCTTTTGGGAAATCACCTCAGTGTAGAAATAAGGCAAAATTGACAATAATGACAACAAACATGAATAACTAAAACAATCATGGAATGAAAAATGGTTTGAAAAAGTCACACTTAGCTATTGAGGAGAGTCAGGGATTTCTAATAGTTCCAAATTACATAAAGCAAGTAGAAAGTCATTGTTGGTGTCACAGGGTAACACCTCAAGGCTACTCAAGCAATACATTTTCCATTTTAGTAATCCCCAGTTCTAAGTTCATTCGGGGTTTCCATTATTTAGAACAATGCCAAAAGGACACTGATCACATATTTTCTTCTAAAACGGTAAAAATAACCCTTCTACCATTCAGACTGAGAAGTAAAGTTTAGTACCTCAAAGCAAAGAAGGAGGATGTTGTGCTCCAGAAGATTCTGTCTGAAGGGAAAAAAGTCTGGAAAAAAGTCTGTTTCTAAAGGTCTCAGAATACAAAGGACACAGGTCATCAGACACAGGTGTACTTCTCCTGGCTCATAAATTCACAAGACAGCCAAAAAGAGACTAGCTTTTTTTCCATTCTCTTTTGGAATGTTGGTATGGGGCTGCCATTTAGGGTGGCTTGTGTGTCCCCAGGGGAGGCAGTAGTGTGGGACTGGTTGATGAAGATGGCTAGAGAGCATTCCTGGCTCCTGCAATCCGGTTGTTGTCTGGAAGGGATCTTGCTAGGAACCTGCTGCAGTGGTGGGTCAGATTAGACACTCTATGGAACCTATGCCCAGACCCCATGAGGACATCTGCCCAGCAAGAAAGGCCAGATTGGGGGTCCAGTCACTGCCAGTTGAGTGAAGTTGAGGGTGGAGGCTCATCAGGCTATGACTGGGCCAAAAAAACAGACCTTGTGCTCAGTCATACAATTTGGTATCCTTGAGGGTCTCACCAGCCCTCTCACAGTGGAGATCAGCACAAGGATGGCAGGATACATAAAGAGGATGATCCCCTGAATTTGGTAAGCTTTCCTATACTCAGGTGCCAGCTTGGCAAGAGGAGGATGAGAAGAACAGCTCTGATAGGAAGTTAAACTTTGAGTTGATTGAATTTTTTTATGTCATAGAGTCTGTTTAGACTGAAATGTTTTATTGGAAATTTTGAGATAAATCTCTGTCCTCTCAATTTCCTCCAAATGGGAGGAAATATGAAATGAGTTATAGAAAAACATTAAATGAGTTATAGAAAATGAAGAAGATAGGCTTTTCTTTGCTCATTTCTGGAGTGGCATACATTTGAGAATTTGCTGGTGAATCTTCCATACCCCTCCCTACTGCCTGCCCCCTACCCTGACTCTTCAGTTGATATCCTGGCTTTCTTTCTCACTAAGAAAGTAGAAGAAATTTGAAGAGAACTTCCACATGTTTCCATCACCACATTTTCTCAGCTATGAACTTCTGTGACCATCCACTCTATTTTCCCTCTGTACCTATAGAGGAATTATCTGATCTTCCATCCAAAGGCAAACACTTCTGCTAGGGCACTAGATCCTCTCTCTTCTGGCCTATTACAGCACTTCTGACTTCTCTTTGGAGTCATCCATTCTGCCCCTGCTGTGAATTATTCCTTCAAAAAATAACATGATGTTCTTTCTGTCCTGCCTTAGGTTATAGCAAATTATCATAGACTGGATGGCTTATAAAACAAACATTTATTTCTCACAGTTCTGGAGGCTGGGAAGTCCAAGGTCCAGGTGCTGACAGATCTGGTATCTGGTGAGAGCCCACTTCCTGCCTTGTAGATGGCCATCCTCTTGCTAGGTCTTCACATGGCAGAGACTGGAGGGAGACAGAGGAAGCTATCAGAGTCAGTTTCTCTCTAGCAAAACTTCTCAAGTGCCTCCAGTTTCTCTCTTCCTGTTCTTCTTAAAGTCACTGCCATACGTTTTCACCCTGAACGTTCTGTTGAAACTGTTCTTCTGAAGGTAATCAACAACTTCCATGTTGCTAGATGCAGTAGCTAATTCTCCATCTTTGCTTTGACTCTTCAACAGCATTCAGCACCATTGATCACCTCTTCTCCTCTTTCTCTTACCTCACTGGCTGCCCTTTCTCAATCTCTTTTGTTGTCATCTCCTCATCTTTCCAACTTATCAACATGGGGGGTGGTAAGGTCTCAGTCTTTGCATTCTCTTTTCTAGATGCACTCAACTACTCTTGTGATCATGCCCAGGCTCATGATTTTTTTTTAAAGATTTTATTTACTTATCTGACAGGGAGAAACAGAACTAGAAAGGGAACACAAGCAGGGAAAATGAGAGAGGGAGAAGAAGGTTTCCCACTGAGCAGGGAACCCACTACATGGCTGGATACCAGGACTCCCAGATCATGACCTGAGCTGAAGGCAGACGCTTAATGACTGAGCCACCCAGGCGCCCCCAGGCTCATGATTTTTAATATTTCCTATGCTGACATTTCCAGTCCTTTTATCCAGTATGAAACTATCTTCCGAAGTCCTAACTCCTATATTAAATTGCCTATTCATCAACTCCTCTGGAGTGTCTAATACACACCTCAGACTTAACATGTCCAAATGAAGCCCGCTCCTCGGTTGATGATAACTCCATCCTGTGGTTGCTGAGGCCAAAGAGCCATGGAGTCATCCCTGACTCCTTTTCTCTCACAGTCTAAATCAAACCCACCAGCAAATCTGAGAATCCTGCTCTTTCTCACTAGTACCACCACTGCCTTCACTAGTTCCACCTTTGTGTCCCGAGAGTCTATTTTTTTTAAATTTATGTATTTATTCATTTTAGAGAGGGGAAGAGAACATCTCCAGCAGGCTCCTTGTGGAGCATAGAGCCAGACACAGGGCTCAATCTCATGACTAAGATTATGACCTGAGTTGAAATCAAGAGATGGACACTTAACCCACTGAGCCTCCCAGGAACCCCTAGAGTCTCCTCTTCTTCCTCCTCCTCCTCCTCCTCCTCCTCCTCCTCCTCCTCTTCTTCTTCTTCTTTTAAAAAGATATTTTATTTACTTATTTGACAGAGAGAAACACAACTAGAGAGGGAACACAAGCAGGGGGAGTGAGAGAGGGAGAAGCAGGCATCCTACGGAGCAGGGAGCCTCATATGGGGCTCAATCCCAGGACTCCGGGATCATGACCTAAGAAGAAGGCAGATGCTTAATGACTGAACTACCCAGGTGTCTTCCCCCCCCCCCCGAGAGTCTATTCTTAATGTGAGTGATGACTTCGAATGATGCTCTTCTGCTCAAAACCGTCCAGTGATTCCCTGTGTCCCTCAGAGTAAAAGTTAAAGTTCTAACTCTGATTCACAAGCACCTATATAGTTTTCTGTCCTTTGTTCCTCTCTCTTTACCTCACCTACTACTGTCCCCTTTGCTTACCCTACTTAGCTACACTGATCTCCTGTTTTTCAAAAATACTAGGTACAGTCTGATCTCAGGGATTTTGTATTTTTTATTCCTTCTGTATGGAAAGCTCTAACTTTAATATCTGCATGCCCCAGACTCTCATCCTATTTGTTTTCATTTTTCAAATGTTACATTCTCGATGGGACCTTCTCTGACTACCCTATTTAAACTTACAGTCTCTACTCCCTAATCTAGTATTCTCTATCTTTTCTTTGGCTTTGTTATTCTCCATAGATTTTACAGCTTTCTAATATCCTAAGAAAGTTATTTTATTTTTAAAATTTATTTATTTGAGAGAGTGAGAGAGAGTGGGGGTAGAAACATGGGGAGAGGAACAAGCTGACTCTACATTGAGTGTGGAGCCCCACTTGGGGCTTGATCTCATGACCCTGAGTTCATGACCTGAGCTGAAAGCAAGAGACAGATGCTCAACCTACTGAGCCACTCAGGCAACCTTATTTATTTTATTTTTTAATAGAGTGTACTTTAAGGTTGTGTGAATATATCTAAGAAGTAGAGGTTGACTGTAATTTGCTAAAGATAGAATATTCAGCTCACAGCTAGACAAGGGCAGGATTGAGTACATTTAAAAGGAACTCTGTTATCTGAGACAGTATGAGGACACAAAATTTGTTTCATGGGCAATTTTTAGAGGGGTCTCCAAGATATCTGAGGAATACCATTGGTTTTTATAGATGTTAAACAAATGTGAGAGACCTCATGCAGAAACTTATGCTGTCCTTGTTCTTTCTAGGTTAATTAAATTTATATTTACTACAAATTTAAGTTTATTGTGCTGTTCTAGGAGAGAGAGAAGAGTCCCAAAAAAGCCAATGTTCCATTTCACTAGTGATACTATACTCTATTTGGACCAGGTTATAGGAGATAGTGAGGACTGCCACTAAGACTTACCAAATGGTTCTTGAAAATTACTGTGGGTAAGAATCACTTGGAACCAATGATGGGGGTAGAGAAGCTTGTTAGAAACACACATTTCCTGACTCTACCATCAGGCACTCTGAATGAAAAGGTTTGGGGGCGAGGTTGGTGATCTGTAGTTGTAACCAGCCACTGTGGTGGTTCTGACCACACAGTTGGTCCATCTGCATCCTTCAGGAAACATCATCCCACAGATTATTACTGGAACATTAAATTGCATTGTCAGAAGAAATCGGAAAGGAATGTCTGGAGAATTTTATGTTTTTGTAGAACACTGAAGTATTTAGGGATCCAGATGGCATTTTTATTTCTCCTTTCTGTTGATGATTGTTTTTTATTTATTTTTTTAAGGAGATGAGGAAATTTAATAGTTGTTGACATCAGCAGGGTCAGCGACCTGGATTTCACTTCCTGTACCACTGTTTATAAAATCAGTGTGATGGAATCCTAGCAAGAGATGAGGTTTTTTACAAACACCAAAAGAATGTGTTTGAAGATTAGCCCTTGATCAGAATCAGTATTTGCAACAGAGAAAGAAATTTCCTAAGAAGACTGCAATGTTGGGCATGATGTAGTTTAAGAGAGTTATGTCATTGAATAGCCACATAATGGAGAGTATTTGTGAAACAAAGCATTAGGCTTTTTCTTTGTCTGAATTACTTATAGCAAACATGCATTACTTTCATGAGTAAAATATTATATTAATACTTGGATAACTCAGAAAATGGGCACTGGCTGCATATCTGGTGGATCATGCACCCCAGACATGAGTGGCTACATCCTGGGCCTGGACATTTATTTCAACACACCATTCCTCAGATTTCCTCAGTTTAAAATATTTAATATACCAAGGTTCTGTATGTGGGGTAGCATATCCTGAGCCCTGTTAGAGACATTTCCAATGTGGAGGCTTCCTAGCCTATCTAACCAGCCAAGAAAGCACACTTCTTATCCCAACTAATGAACTGATTGACCCTAACAAGTCACTCAGTCTCTTCTCTGGACCTCTGTTCCTCTATGAAAGCACAGAAGTGGATTACACAATCTGTTTAAATCTCATACCTTTAAAACAAATCTATGAAATTGAAATATGCATCTTTAAAATTAATTTTCAGCTCAGAGACAGAGCATTTCTTTTGACAATCAACTTTTAAAAGGTATAAATTTAATCAAAATGAGACTATTTGGTATAAAAATTCTATTATATTTTTTTAAAGAGGATCTATATATTTTGCTGAGATAATTTTTTTTTGCTGTAGGTTATTAGCTTGTTGGTTTTGAATTTTCTATTACGCTTATGAACATTACTCAATTCTACATATATCCTTTGTATTCCTATAATATTAAACTAAATGTATGTCACTTCTCATGTAGGAGTGCACAAACAAATAAACAGTATATAGCCACATATTTCAGTAGATTAAACTGAACTGAAATTATCCCTCATGCTGGCACTGTAATAGGCTATTGATCTCAGATTGCATTTTTCTGTTTCTTTATAATTGAATTTTGTTCCCAAATGAAAGAGCATGTTCATTTTGGGATTACATTTAGTGAAATAAAAACTGCATCTGGGATCAGTTTTATCATGTACTCAATGGAGGACTAAGCCTTTCATAAAATTAAGCATGGAACACAGTGGCTACTAAAAAAAAAAGTATACCACCTGCTTAGAAGAAATTTTTTTTCCCCAGAAAAGCTAAATTTTGGACCTCAACTGTTTAAAAAAATTCTGTATGATTTACTCTAAAAATTAGAATATATACAATTCATAGAATTTCTCCCTATGAATAACTACTTCTGGAAGATATTTGCAATTATATAAATTAACCCATTTATAGGAACTGAAAGAAATTAAGACTAAAGGAAATAGGACAGAGTTTGAAAATAAAATTAAAAGATCTTTATGTATAGGCACCTGGGTGACTCAGTTGGTTAAGCATCTGACTCTTGATTTCAGCTCAGGTCATGATCTCAGGGTCATGAGATTGAGCCCCAAGTCTGGTCATACACTGGATGTGGAGCCTGCTTGGAATTCTCTCTTTGCCCCATCCATCTCTTAAAAAAACAAACAACAACAAACAAACAAACAAACAAACAAACAAAAAACACTTTAACTAGAAAACAGTTGTCTGCCAAAAGTGGAGATGGTTTTCCATCTTAGGCTAGACTTTACTTTGATTTTTGAAATAGTAATAAAATGGAAATTTTAGGAACCTAAGAAAGATCATTCAAAGACTTCTGCCTGCCCCTTGTTCTCTATTGAATGCAAGTGTCCCAGTAATATTCACATTTTAATCACACTGCTCTCAGTCTTCTACCTGAAGGGGAGAGTCTTCAACTATCCAAAAAGTCCTGCATGCCCAAGCTCTTAGTTTACTCAGTAGTGACTGTGTGATTTTCATTTAACAGCCTGTGGAAGGTACTGGGTTACTACTGAAACAAAATGGGGCATTTCTGACCCTTTCTCTTCTCTCAGGGCTGGGGGTGGGTAAAGGAGAATGCTTGTGGGGAAATTCAGTTACAAAGCATTTATACTCAGGACTCCCACTGTTCAGGCACAGGGAAAACTTCCCTACTTCTCTTGCCCCAAAGTCTTTGAAACTGGATGCTGTGAGGTGGTGTGTTGTGATTGTGTTCACACTGGAGAGGCCACAGCTTCAGGGCATGGGGAGAATGTGAGCAGAGGAAACTGTGAGTGAGATGAACTTACCAAGGCCTCCTGTCAGTGTGAATGTAGTGGATCCCATAGTGCCTGGTGTTGTTTTCTTGTCTCCCTTCATGTGTGGTTTGGAGATACTCATGAGTTAGTGAAGTATTCTCGATGGTTACACATGGTTACTGAGGAATGTTTAGGAGGATAAACAATTTGTTTTAATTAATTATTTTATTTTTATTAACATGCGATGTATTATTTGCTTCAGGGGTACAGGCCTGTGAATCATCAGTCTTACACAATTCTCAGCACTCACCATAGCACATAACCTCCCCAATGTCCATCACCCAGGCACCCATCCCTCTTATCCCCCTCCCTTCCAAGCAACCCTCAGTTTGTTTCCTGAGATTAAGAGTCTCATGGTTTTTCTCCCTCACTAGTCACATCTTATTTCATCTTTTCCCTCCCTTCCTCCCATAGCCCCCTACCCTGCCTCTCAAATTCCTCATATCAGATTGTCTTTCTCTGATTGACTTATTTTGCTTAGCATAATGCCCTCTAGTTTCATCCACATTGTGGCAAGTGGCAAGATTTTATGTTTTTTCTGATGGCTGCATAGTATTCCATTGTGTGTCTGTGCATATATATATATATATATATATATATATATATATATATCACATCTTCTTTATCCATTCTTCTGTTGATGTAGGTTCTTTCCATAGTTTGGCTATTGTGAACATTGCTGCTATAAACATTTGGATGCACACATCCCTCCGGATCACTACGTTTTTATCTTTAGGGTAAATACCCAGTAGTGTGATTGCTGGGTCACAGGGTAGCTTTATTTTCAACTTTTTGAGGAACATCCATACTCTTCCAGAGTGGCTGCACCAGCCTGCATTCCCACCAACAGAATAGGAGGGTTCCCCTTTCTCTGCATCCTCGCCAACATCTGTCATTTCCTGACTTGTTAATTTTAGCCATTCTGACTGGTGTGAGATGATATTTCACTGTGGTTTTGATTTGTAACACTATTTTTATTTATATTTAGATATACTATACATTAAATATAATACCACATTGACAACTAGATGGCTATTTAAAGTTAGAAGTAGGAATGTTTTTACTTTTCCAAAGTACTGAATATTAATTAATATTAATAACAATAAAAACAATTAAGTAATCATAGTTATATAGTTATTAATTAAATTTAAAAATTAAACTACTGACTTTAAATAATTCTGATTTAAAAATTGATCCCATTAGTATTGTGACTTAATATTAAGAGATAGTTTGAATATTTTAAGAGGAAAAACTATTTGAAAATATGTGATTTAATATTTCAAAATTTATTTGAGAGAGTGAGAACACAAGCAGGAGGAGTAGCAGGCAGAGGGAGAAGCAGACTCCCCACTGAGCAGAAAGCCTGATGCTGTTCCCATCCCAGGACCCTGAAGTCATGACCTGAGCTGAAGACAGACGCTTAAGAGAGGGAACACAAACAGGGGGAGAGGGAGAGTGAGAAGAAGGCTTACCACTGAGCAGGGAGCCTGACACAGCACTCGATCCCAGAATACTGGCATCATGACCTGAGCCCAAGGCAGACACTTGATGACTGAGCCACCCATGAGTCCCTTACTTTTTAATTCTTTAAGTTATTGGGGATTAGTGTGTCAACATGGTGATAAAAATAGTATAAAATTACGAAAAACAGAGTCTTACTTTTTTAAAGCACTTCCCTCAAGAGTGAGGCCCAAGAAAGAAGAAAATTAGAGGGAAAAAAAGAGAGTAAAAAACGAGGCAGTCTGCTTACAGTTTTAAAAGCTCAAAACAAAGCAAATGTTTCTTGTGAGTATGACTGACATAAAAATCATGCATTAATTAATAAAGTTAATTAACTGTCAATACATTAATTTATAATAATAAATTTAATAAGTTTAATAAACAAAGGTTACTTAAATGTTGATCAAACTAAGGAAAATGAGCAAAAAATTATTCTCATCAAACCCTCAGCTTGAATAGGTCATGTGAAATCCCTGAAACTTCATATTCTTCACTAAATAAAGGTGTAATTAATGGTTAAAAGATGAGAATGTATGTTAGCCTCCATTGGCACCTATGCCCAGGCTCCTCAACTGTTAATGGTAGATCCTTCTTCCTCTTCCATTTTCTCTGAGCTCACTCCTTTCAGCTTCTCTCTCCACACCCCACTGAAATGGTATCAGATGAGATTCCTAATGTCCTGCGCTTTCCTAGTTCCCCAGTCAGTCTAGTGCTGGTCTTACTTGACCAAAACTCGCTGCCTTACCCTTGATATACATTTGTGCTTCTGCTAGGACATCAGACTTCGTTTTCTTCCAGTCTTGTCGGTTACTCCCTCTTGGTCTCACTTCAAATGTCCAGAATGGAACTGCTGATGCTAACCCCAGAAGTTGCTACCTCATCAGTTTTATCTCAGTTTGTGATAACTCTATCCTTCTGGTTGCTCAGGCCAAGCTGTTTGTAACCACTTCTTGACTTCTCTCATTCTCTTAGACTCCTCATCTTGCTTGTCCCTCAGTAAATCTTGCTAGCTCTATTTTCGAAATGTATCAAGAATCCAATAAATTGCTGTTGTTGTTCTTCTTCTTTTTGAGTATAGTTGACACACAATGTTACATTAGTTTCAGGGGTAAAACTTAGTTTTTTGACAAGTTTATACATTATGTTCACCACAAGTATAGCTACCATCTGTCCCATTATATTGCTGTTACAATGTCATTGACTATATTCCTTATGCTGTGCCTTTTATTCCCAGACTTACTCATTCCATAACTGGAGGCCTGTAACTCTCCCCTTCACCCATTTTGCCCAAATTCTCACCCTCTTGCCTCTGGCAAACATCCCATCAGTTCCTAATATCCCAGTTGCTACAACCTTGTTCCATCCTACTATCACCTTTCCCTGTTCTAGCCTCCTACCTAGTCCCCTGTTTCCCCTTGCCCTCTCTGGAGATTTATTTTTATTTTATTTTATTTTTTTTTTTAAAGATTTTATTTATTTGACAGAGAGAAACACAGCCAGAGAGGGAACACAAGCAGGGGGAGTGAGAGAGGGAGAAGCAGGCCTCCCGCCGAGCAGGGAGCCCGATGCGGGACTTGATCCCGGGTCTCCGGGATCATGTCCTGAGCCGAAGGCAGCTGCCCAACCAACTGAGCCACCCAGGCATCCTGCCCTCTCTGGAGATTTAAAGTATATTCACCAACCCTGAGTCTTCAAAAGGTAGAGCCTAATTTCCTTCTCCTTCAGTGCAGGCTGGATTTAAAGACTTCTTCTAATGAATAGAATAAGACACAAGGGACCGTGTGCATCTTCTGAGGGCTGGGTCATTGAAGACATTGCAGTGTTATTCTTTCCTCTGGATCACTTACTCTGGGGAAAATCAGTGGGCATGCTGTGAGTACTCTTAAACAATCCTATGAAGAAACCCCATGGCAGGGAAGTGAAAATTATCTTGCCAACAGCCAACAGGGAACTAAGACCTCTTGGCAGCAACTATATGTGTCAGCCATCTTGGAAATGAATCATCTGGCCCCATTTGAGTCTTGGAGCTATAGCCCCTGTTGACATCTTGACTATAACTTCATGAGAGACCTGAGCTAGAATGACTTAGTTTAGCTGCTTCCAGACCTATAGAGACTGAGAAACTATAAATGCTTATTGTTTTAAGTTGCTATGTCTTTTGCAATTTCATGTAGAAATAGATAACTAACATACCCTCCTTTAATCTGCTCTTAAAATAGCAAACGATAGCAGTCCAGTGGCTCCCCATTTCCCTCAGGGTAAAATCCAAAGTCTTTAATAGCAGTTGTGAACTGAAAGTTTGTATCCTCCCAGAATTCATGTATTGCTTGGTCCTGGGCATGCAGGCATAAATAAAACACAGTTTAAAGGAAAGCATAGTTTAATAGGAGGGAAAGTCAGCAAATGGTTAATAGGAGGTGGGATAGGGTGATGAGAGCAGTGATTAGTTAGTTTCCAATTATACATGTTAAATTAAAGGTGCTTTTGGGATTCCAGGCAGAGATAAATGGGTCTTGAGTTTATAAGAGAGTTTTGGGCAAGACATGGAGATTTGGTGTTATTGTCATAAGGAATGAATGAGGTCACTTAGGAAGAATGTACACAGTGGAAAAAAGAAGTTAAGAATCTAATTTTGTGCAATATTTACAGTGGGAGGAAGAGGAGATAGTTATGGAAACTGTTGACAAATATTCCCATTCTTTTCCTTCTGGGCATGAAGAAGTATTTATGTCTCCAGCCTTTGTGAGGTAATGGCCATGCAGCTTGCTTAGGTTAATGGAATGTGAGTAGAAGTGATGCATGTCCCCTTCCTGGGTGGACTGGAACTTCAGGAAGCAATGCATGAGTCAGCTGGCTCCCTTCTTCTTGCCACGATGATCATGAAATGTGTTGAGATGGAGCCCTTGTCGCCGTGGATTATCAATATCGAAAGCCCTCACAACCTGTCCGGGATTTGCCGTGTGAGTGAGGAATATGCTTTTTTGGGCTATGCCACTGAGCTCTTTGTTACGGTGCGATAACCTCGTTGGTCCTCTTGATTCCGGGAGCACTTTAAGGAAAGGAGACTTTCAGGGCGATGAAAAGAGAATGGTGCGAGATTTCAAGAAGATGAAGACAGCAAGACAGAGACTGAAAAGTGTTCATTTGATTTGGCATTTAGGAGGTCAGTTGTAATTTCAGTAAGTTACTTGATATGAAGAAAACAATCCCTTTCAAATGGGTAACAGTTGAAGAAAAAGATTACAGGTCTGGGCTGTAGCAGAAGTGAGGGAGGCTCTTGCTCTGGCATTTCCTTGTTTCTCGTTCAATTCCCAAACGTCAGCAATTGGCATCCGAGCACATCAGTTTCTCTCTTCCCTTTCCCTGCTCACTTTGAACTTCTGTACCTCTATCCTTTCCTTTGTCCCCTCCTTCCGGCCTCTGTAGGCTTCTCTGAGATTTGATCACAGGCTCCTCCATCCTTTCTCTGTGGAACTTCTTAAAAGAGAGGCATGTAATTTCAGTTCGCACTTCTTCACCTCTTCAGCGCACTGCTAATTGACTTTTGACCTCATCAATTGACTGAAATGGTTCATGCCAAGGAGATTTTTCATGACAACCACATATAATTAGTTTTTTTGTTTTACTTCCTGCATGAATCTCTTTAATTTTATATTATGACACAGTGCACGATTATTGGCTGAGTAGTTCATTTTGTATTAGCCGAAGAGAAAATTGAACCTGTCAGTCAAGCTGCACGGAATAAGAAATAATATACTTTTGTTAGCAGTAAACAGAAACTGGTGCAATAAAAATGTTTTGTGTCACTTGAAGTATTACCATTGGTTGCAAGTTAGGAAGGTAGGCAAAGTGTCTTCCGGTGCTTATTTATTTTAATGGGGACTTTGATTGCAAGCAGCATACCTTTAATTTTTTTTTCCCTTTTGGCTTACAGTCACAATACTTGAACACAAATATAATGAGGGCTTGTTCAATTTGAGACTTCCCTAGAGTAGTATAATAATATGACAGATTTTTCACAGACACCTCCTCATTTAATCCTCAAATGACTTTTTGAAGGTTATTAATTTCCCCCCTATTTACAGATGAAGAAACTAAAACTCAGGGAGGAAGAGAAATGGCCACATTCACATCGCCATAGGTTGTGAGTGTGTGTTCGCTCAACTCTAGTTCTCCCATCCCAATTTAGAGCTGTTTCCATGACCACCTAACTACTTGAGTGTGGCACATGCACTCAAGGAACAAGAGAGTTACAGTGACTCTTCAATGTAAATCTACTTTTTAAACTGACAATTTTGTTAAAACATTACAGAACTGTACATTGCCCATAATTTAAAGCAATGTTGATGCCTTATCCAAATGTTGCACATTGAATGTGTTTAGGTATTAAATGAGCTTATGCTGGTAATTAGGAACCATCCTACACCTTAATCCATGTCCTTTCACACCTCTCTGTTCTGAACAGATAAGTTTACATTGTCCTTAACATAGAGATGACTATTTAATGGTCTTTGGCAATGAGAGGAGATTAAAGAAGTTTGGGTAGAAATGGTGAGAAGCGCAATTGGATACGATTGTTATCTTAAGTACCAGGCTGTCGATTTAAGTTTCAGTCTGTCCTGAAATATTCATAACAAAATTTTGTGGGCACCCTGGCTTATCTATCTGTGTCTGTGAATCTACAGGACACTACTCTCTCTGTAAGGCTGATATGTAGTCGAGAAACTAAAATGTAGGCTTTCTGGATACTTTTAAACATTAAAGTACCAGATATGTGAACACTAAGATTCAAAAGTCTGGCTTTGCCTTTCCTACTTCAAATTTATGTTAATAAAATCCTTCTTAAAGTCAGCCTCCTTGAGAATATGCACAGACCCCTGGAAATGGTCAAGACAATAAGATTAAGATTAATTGGTGGACTCAGCCAGAATAGGAATTCAGAGAGTTTGGTTCTAGAAGGGAACTAGAACAGGTAAACAGGATGAACAACCACTTATAGGAATAAAGAGAATTTTTTAGTTTCAGACATATCTGAACTGGGGAAAGAATTAGGTGGTTTGTTTTGTTCCGTTTTGTTTTCCCAGAAATTAAAAGCATCATCAAATGTGGAAAGATTGTGTGTGGGAGACAGTGAGGCCACCCGGCTCCCTATGGCACGTGGGTAGGTACAGTGAGGCCAGTTGTAGAGGCTGCTGTGGGTGTGGAAATGCATGCTGAATGCAGCAAATTGCTGTTGAAGTTTCTTTTTTACCCCAATTTTATTTAGGTGTAATTGACATACAACGTTGTACAAGTTTAAGGTGTATCACATAATGGTATTATGATATCATGGATATACTGGTATTTGACATATGTTGATGCATTTATATATGTAAATATTATAAAATGATCACCACAATAAGATAAGTTAATATCCACCACCTCGCATAGTTACAAACTTTTTTCCTTGTGAGGAGAACTTTTAAGATCTACTCTCTTAGCAACTTTTGGATCTACAGTACAGTACTATACTATCCTCATCCTGCTATTCATTCCATCTGTTTGGCCTGATCCTGGGGTCAAGGTGGTACCCAGACTCGGGGTGGATCAGCTCCTACTGTTTTACAGAATTTTGAATTTCATTCTTCAGTAAATTCCTAAAAAATATTCTTAAGAACTAACATATAGTTGTCAAATATTTGTTTTGCTAAGGAAGGATGTTAAGGGGAAAAAAACCCCCAAAATAATAAGTAAATGGCCACATGCTATTTCCACTATTTCATAAAGGAATCAAATTTTAACATTGAATTAGTAGGAAGAACACTCTCCCAAAACCCAGGGCAGAACATTAAAATGAATCTATGTGGTATTTTTAAAAACTTACTACATTGTCCTTATTTTCTCATTTTCTCTTGTACCTCTAAAACTTTGTCCCTGGCCTGTCCATCTCCTCAGACTGATGTCTGAGATTCACTGAGCTAAGAAAATATCATCATTATTCAGGTATAAGATGATGAGAATCTGGGAAAGGAGGAGAAAGATCAGTGAAGGCAGGAAGATGATGATGACGGAAGAATGCTGGCGCCTAGTGACAGACTGAATATAGAAGATAAAAGGAAAGAGTGAAAGATACCTTCAGATATTATACTGCAACCGGATATCATTTTTAATAGTTGATATTTCTCATAGCATTGCCCTAATTCATGCCATAAATATGACACAAAACTATGACATCCTTTGGGATGTCCTATCAACAGATTGATGTCTTGCTGTCTTCTTTATCTGCACCAGAAACCAGGAATGCAATATACCAAACACATGAATATCATGTTTTTATTAGTGATCGATGGGTTAAAATATTTTTCTATCTAAAGCCAGACTGATCTTGGGTGAGATTTTAAAGGAGCAAAGAAGTTGATTTTAAAGGAGTTGCAAAAGTTTACCGTAATGAATGACCATCATGTAGTCCTATCAAGCTTTCAAAAAATTCTTAAATGATTACCAGGATTCTTAGAGTTCATTAATGATGTTCTGACTCTTGAAAAATCACCATTTAGCTGCCAGGTTTTACTGTTACAGAGTTTCTGGTTCTTTTTTTTTTTTTTTTAAGATTATATTCATTTATTTGAGAGAGAGAGAGAGAGTGTCAGAGAGAGCACGAACAGGGATGGGGAGAGGGAGGAGAAGCAGGTTTCCCTAAGTAGGGAACCTGACTTGAGGCTCAATCTCAGGATCACTACCTGAGCCGAAGGCAGACGTTTAACCAACTGAGCCACCCAGGTGCCCCATCTTTTTCTTTTTCAATAGAATGATGTTATGATATTAGTAAGGGTATTAGAGTTGTTCTATTTGTAGAAAAAGAGCAAAGGTGCTTTGTTGTTTTGGAGATTACATTTCAAGCCTACTCATAAGAAGGTGCCTTGTTTGGGAAAGAAGGTGAATTCTTTCAAGCAGGAGAGTTCTTCAAAAATAGTTAATGGCACATTTGTTCTTGGATGAATCTTAACCTACAGCATTAATTTGAGATGTTCTTAATTTATGTTCTGGACTTCTTTTAAATGTCAAACTTTAGAAAGGCTAAACTGGCTCACCCCTCTGCTAGGAAATAGCTAGTATTGTCTTTGCTGCAGGGCATTTCAAATGAAATTTTCTTGAAAAATGTTACCATTCACTTACTATACAAGAGCTTGGAATGTGAATATCTGAAAGAAGAAAAATTCAATAAACGGCTGTGGAGTTATTTGCTGGAAATCACAACATAATAGCAAGAAAATTTTTGCTGCCTTGATCGTAAAGGAAATGAGTCATTTAATTTTACCCTTAGTGCTGGTACCTACTTTCAGCACTCAGTAAGAAGTCTGCATGCATTTAAATAACTTAAACAATTATTAAAAGAAAGTTGCAAGAAATAAGTGGCATTTATTTAAAAAGGAGATTGGGTTCAAACTTCTAGTGTTTTAAAATTTCTACAAGAGCAAATTCAAGTTTGGAATAGGATTTAGTAACAATTAAAGGGATTTCAATCCCTTAATCCCTTTGTGAAAGGAAAGAATAAAATCTTAATGTTGATTCATATCAGCATTTGTAACTGAAAAATTTATTATATATTATTAATACTTATGACCCCAATAGTTATTTGATATATAAGTTAGGTATGTAATGAATTATGTAATGAAACACCTTCTACTGATTTGTAATCACTGAAAGAGCAATATGAATCATCCTTCAAATAAAAATACTTGCTTTTTTGTCCTTTCCCAAAAATGTTTCAAAGTAAAAGGATGCCTCTCTGTTTTGTCTAATGTCTCAAGACCTTACTCATCATCTTGAAGGTGATTGCTTTCTAGGTTGATCCTTGCCTTGCAAGATAGAGCCTTGATCTATCTAGAGACTTAAATATTTTATTAAGTCAGAGAATAAATTTCAAACTATTCAGTACCGTTTTACTTAGAATTATTATATTATTAAGAGTAAATATCTTATTAAACTCAAGAGGGAGCCACAAAATGAATAAGCAAGATTTCTAAAGGAGGTACTGGGTGTATATAAAATAACTAATAAAAAATAAAAGTTAATAAAATGGGGCAGTTAAATCATATAAGTCAACAAAATTTATATTAAAATGACCTTGCAAATCTTAAATTTTCCTGGATGACCATATGGAATTCTTATTATTTGAAGTTAAAACAAAATGTGGGGGATATCTGTGACTTTATTTAAATGTACTTGAAGTTTGTACGTGTTATGAACCTGTTACAGTTTTTGAGATACTGTTTCAGTGCTCATATTGCTTAGCTGATCTGGAAAACATGATCTGGAAACCCTAGTTTATGCCCATCTTATAGACAAGGGAAGTATGACACAGAACTCCAAATGGACACATGCTATTGAGCCACTGTATAGTCTTGGGTCTGAGTCACATCCCTCTTCAAGAACTGGATGTCATGGGGCTCCTGGGTGGCTCAGTCTTTAGGTGTCTGTCTTTGGCTCAGGTCATGATCCCAGGATCCTGGGATCGCTCCCCGCATTGACCTCCCTGCTTACTGTAAGGCTGCTTCTCCCTCTCCTACTCCCCCTGCCTGTATTCTCTCTTGCTATGTCTCTCTCTGTCAAATACATAAAATCTTAAAAAAAAAAAAAAAAAAAAAAGAATTGGATTTCATGATTCCTTCTTGTCTCCTGTCACCACCAAGTGCTATAATTTCATATGTCTCTGGATTGTTCTTTCTTCTTATTTTTGGGGTTCTCATCACTTATGCCTGACCAAGCTATTGTAGTCTCTTAGTTTTATGAATCTCAGGCATCAGTCCCAGGATTTAAGCTGATTTGGACGAAATTTCAGCACCCACCCTCTTAATCTATTGATGCAGTTCTGGGCTTCAAAAATGGTTCATGTGGGACAGCAGTTATTTATATACTGCTGTGGGAATAGTTGCAGTCATTCAATTAGCACTTACAAGGGCACTTTATAATCTCCAGAATGTTCTCCCTTCAGCCATTCTTTTTCTTCTGTTCTCTATTACATAGCAGCCAGAACTACTCTTTTAGAGTGTAAATTGGATCATGTCATTTTTCTTTCCAAAATGCTTCCAAGCTTTCTACTGCATTTAGCATAAAATCCCAACATCTAACTCAGGACTACAGGACTTTGAATAAATGCATTCCTGCCTACTTCTTTCATCTTCCCTTGCGTACCTTTGTCCTTTTGTTCCCTTAAATGCACCTCCCCACAGTCTTTCCTTTATGCTCTTTATAATGGTTACCTCCTTAGCTCCTTTGTGCACTTCTTGTCTCAATTTTCCGAGGTATTAACTTCTCCCAGGTCAAGTAGGCCTCCCTGCTATTTGCTATTAGGCATTCAGTTCTTTTCCTGCAGAACCTCACTCCAGTTCAAAAAAAGCTGTTTATTTTTTTTATGTCTTATGTATCAAATTATAATCTCATTGAGGACAAGCAGGGACTCAGTGTGCTTTGTTCACCAGTGCATTTTCAGTACTTAGTGCAATCTCAGGTACACAGTGGATGCTGAGTAAATTTGTGTAGAATATCATTACAATCTTGTGTATTTCAATGTGTTACAATGATGTCAGCAGAAATAGAAGCCTTAACAAAGATTTATAGAGTCCAAATTTCAGATGAGTGAGAGATAGGGAATGCAAAAATCTCAAAAATGATGGAAGTGGGACCATGTTTTTGAGAGGACTGATCTTTGTACTTCTGTCCCACTATATTTCTACACACATTCTTTTAAACAGGGAAGAAATTGAAAAGAAAATCATCTTAGAAAACAAACAACTTCTGCTTATGTAAAAATTGGCTGTGATAGTGAAGGGGATCAGAATATACCACATCAAAATATGCTGCTTTCACAGGAGAATTGTTTTGAGCTGAAGACGATTATGAAGCAATAAAGGCAGAAAGATGTCTCTGCCTTCTCCTTCTGCCTCATAGCAGGACATACATTTCCCTTTGTGATGATCTTTCCTGTCCCCTCTCTTATACCAGGATGAGGGAAAACAAACATTGGGAGACCAAAACTCAGCACTGAGCTGGGTCTGCACAAACAACCCTTACTTTAGTTTTCCCCCACATATTTACCTTCATACAGTTTACCAACCCTAGAAGTCCCTTTTCTTTTGCCAATTCTCTAGAAGTTTATCACTCTTTGTTAAAATGGTATAGAAGCCCCTGGGTATAAATATCCATTTCATTTTCTTCATTTCTTTTCTATGAAGATCTTTATGCACATAGAAAATTAAAATATTGGGGGCAGCTGGGTGGCTCAGAGGGTTAAGCCTCTTCCTTCGACTTAGGTCATGATCTCAGGGTCCTGGGATCGAGTCCCACATTGGGCTTTCTGCTCAGCAAGGAGCCTGCTTCCTCCTCTCTCTCTGCCTGCCTCTCTGACTATTTGTGATCTCTCTGTCAAATAAAGATAAAATCCTTAAAAAATTAAAATATTAATATCAAATAAAATTTGTGTGCTTTTCTTCTGTAATCTGTCTTTTGTCAGTTTAATTCACAGATCTCAGGTACTAAACTTAAGGTAGAGAAACAGTTTTTTTCCTCTCCTACAACAGTAAGTCTTAGATAAGCTCCTGCTGTATAAACGGAGTTATGGGTTTTGCTTTCCTTATATGAAGGAAGGGGATGAAGGTCTCTTGCCTGAGAACCATAACTTTGAGACTATTTTACATGTGCTAAGAACATCCCAGCTACATTTCTTTACTATACTAAGCCTACTTCACTGGGACCTTCTGGACTTGTGCTTTTGCCCCTTTCCTTTGCCTGACAGGCATTTGCAGCTATTCACATTTAAATCAATAGAAACTGGCTAGTAGGTGGCTATCTTATCGCACAGTGCAGATATTGAATACAATCATTATTGCAGGAATTATGTTGTTCTAAAAGACTCAAGCCATCAATAGAACAGCTTCTCAGACTTGAGTTCAGATGGCTGTATTGCTTTTTCTTTTTTAAGATTTTATTTAATTATTTATTTAACAGAGAGAAACACAGCTAGAGAGAGTACACAAGCAGGGGGAGTGAGAGAGGGAGAAGTAGACTTCCTGCCCAGCAGGGAGCCTGATGCGGGGCTGGATCCATGGACTCCAGGATCATGACCTGAGCTGGATGCAGATGCTTAATGACTGAGTCACACAGGTGACCCGTATTGCTTTTTTGACATTTAAATGACAGTCTGGGGCACTTGGCCAGCTCAGTTGGTAGAGCGAATGACTCTTGATCTCAGAGTCCTAGGTTTGAGCCCCACATTGTCTATAGATTACTTAAAAAACAAAATCTTTAAAAAATAAATAAATGACATAGTCACACAGGATCAGCCAATGGAGAAATAATCCCTATTTAATTGTCATATACTTTTTTAAAAAAAGATTTTATTTATTTATTTGACAGAGAGAGAGAGATCACAAGTAGGCAGAGAGGCAGGCAGAGAGAGAGGAGGAAGCAGGCTCCCTGCTGAGCAGAGAGCCCGATGTGGGCCTCGATAGCAGGACCCTGAGATCATGACCTGAGCTGAAGGACAAGGCCTTAATCCACTGAGCCACCCAGGCACCCTAATTGCCATATACTCTTGAAAGATAATGAAAATGTTAAAATATTAACTGTCCGTGCAAAGCCCTAAGGAATGGGAATTGTTTTGGGTGGAGTTTAAGAACGAGGAGATGACATGTGAACGTAGTGTTCAGGGGAAAAGGGAATCAGCTACAGATTTGTCAAGCCAGGATTGAGTTTGCTGATCCAGGCTGGCTAGGCAGGTGTTCATTTCCTCCCATGCTATCTCTGACTTCTGGAATAAAAGAGGACTTTTAGAAGTCAACTATTTTGACTAAGATCTAGAAGCAATAACAGTTTTTCAGTCTACAAGATTTATCTAGGTATTGTGTGGTTGGTAGTGCTAGCTGCACTTACTCTGGTTTAAGAAATGACGCTCAGGCGCCTGGGTCGCTCAGTTGGTTAAGCAACTGCCTTCATCTCAGGTCATGATCCCGGAGACCCAGGATCGAGTCCCACATCGGGCTCCCTGCTCGGTGGGAAGCTTGCTTCTCCCTCTCTCACACCCCCTGCTTGTGTTCCCTCTCTGGCTGTGTTTCTCTCTGTCAAATAAATAAAATATTAAAAAAAAAAAA